>CM060951.1:196161505-196431505 GCA_030765055.1 Mantis religiosa | reverse complement strand
AACAATGCAGTATTATAAGCTTAGGAAAGTACGACCAATAATGAACTCTTGATGCATGGAAAACATCTGCGTAACTAATACAAAGCATCGGTGACGTCAACGTGCTGAGAGCCAGCAAGCTCGGCAATCAGTTATTGTGCATGAGTACAACCTTCCCCTCTTGCCTCCCCGATGTCCCAAGTTCCCTAGATTTTCGCACAAATGCGTGCTGCATCTGGGTGTTGCGCGGTGATCATTCGCTGCACGGTGAAGCAGGACCACCAACACTTATAGCTGTAGAGCTTAAATACGCATTGAAAATCATTTAACAATCTATCATTGCTTTATATTTTAGTTCTATAAACTAATTCCATCCTTCTTACGTAAACAGATCCAATACCTAATGGTTATTAAATCGGAGGGCAGATTGTTTGTGATGCACCTATGATGTTGCCACGATACTCCATTCCCGCGACCATAACGGGAATCCCCCATAGCAAGTGAATGTAGCCGCATGTTTGCATTGTGTCCAAGTATTTCTTTGTGTAACGTTATTTAGTGGCTGATATCAGTTTCTTTATTTTGTGTCTGAGTGTGAAACATGTTATAAATTCGCTTTATCCAGTGTATGCGTAATTTAATATTACGAAAGGTTTAACCAGTAAATAATGCGCAGAAAGGGTTAGTATAAAAACGTTAGGGCAATCAATACCCGATTTAAAAATTAAGCAAAAAGCAAAAGGAAGTGGAAATTCTGTTTATACCTTGAAGAAACATCGGTGCATGGACTTCATTTTTCGAAACTAGGTGAGTTGCATGGACTTTTTCCCTCAGCACGCTGTTATTTTTCGGCACGAGCCGCCACTGATTCAGTGAACATGTGGGCTTTCTCAATATTTTGTAATAAATATGCATAAATTATTACTTTACCCACACTTTATTGCTGACAGGGACAAAAATGAAACAAATTGTACCAAAGCGGCATTATATTCTACACATAGTTCATTTTTTGACACATTCTCGGTCAGGGTGGGTTACCTGGATAAGGTTTTACCGGGATTTTCCCTTATCCTGAAAGACGAATGTCGGGTAACTCTAAGCTCCATGGACCCCGGGCTCATTTCAGCATGATTTCATCTATTCCATTCATCGTCCAATATGACTTAACGTCGGAGGACGTAAATAACAACAACAACAAATCTTTTACACATGTTGGCCAATTGTATATGTCGACGTAGAAGCTCTGAATGATTTCATCTTTTTGGTAAGAATGACACAAATCGTCTTAGGTTTTGCATTTTCTTCTCATTTATAGGAACATTATCTTAATAAGCCTGACTTATAGGGTTTGGTAGAATTATAAATGGTTCAGCCAGTTGGAATGTGTGGAATGTTTCGGTGATACAATGACAGCATAACAACCCAGAATATACCACAACATAAGGGGTTTCTCTATATTACGATCGACTTATATGTTTAAAGTATAATATCATAGACAACTCAGGTTTGTAAAAAAAATGGATATACTGGTTTCTCAATATTCCCATTCCAATATAAAAGAGATTTTCGCGGCATTTTAGCTAAGCTACAAAGGAATAACATTTCTTAAGCATACGCCAAATATCCAAACTCAGAATATGATATTTGTTCTGCATAATAAATTTTATATTTATTTATTTTAACTTAGAAACTCAATTCATTTAACACTTATAAAACAGAACACAATTATATATTACCATACCATAAAAGAAGTTTTATTAATGAACCGTTAAACTCGAATTCATTAGTATCTTCTAAATATACAAAACATCAGGCGTTTCTACAGAGAACAGCCTCCGAGAACAAAGTGTACCGCCTCGGCGAATGCGTAGGACATCGAACTTCTATAAACATGTTTTTATTTTCTATTCTTTTTTCAACTGTAGGGAAATACTGTACTTGGCGAAAACAGCTTCTTACGTCATAACGAACCGGTATAAATTTTGCCACCAAGGAAGGCCTGCCGAGACTTGTTTAGCACTGCTACAAGCCAGAAGATGTTACGAGCATCTTACAGACTTTTCATAGTCCTTCTGCTATCAGGATATTGCCACAGATTTACTTTGGCGCAGTCATATGAAGGTGAGCAAGTCCATTATATTTTAATTTTTTTCTCCTGTTATTTCTTGCCCTTGAGTGGAATAGAAGCAGTTACAGAAGCGGAATACAGAAGCTGTTATTTTTCGACAGTAACTGAATTAAATAATATGTGCCCAGACCCGTGATATAATTGAAAAAAAAAAAAAGCTACCAAAACTAGTCGCTAGATAGATCTAAATAGTTTACGTTGTTCGCTTAAAGAAGTACTGTGTGTGAGAAAGGGTGCAAAAAATTGTATAATACAAAGTCAATAGCAGATTGGTGGGAATGAGAAAGCATGCCTTTTTACTGTACTAAATGAGTGAAATTAAGTCTGTCATTCTAGAATCTCCAATTGTAACATCTATTTGTGTTGTATCAGATACAGATATAAGGTAGAGCGGGGCTATTCCGCTCATTTCAAATTTATGGCGTTATAAAACAAACAAAAAACAATTTTGTATGTTAAAAAAGAGCAGAACAGTCTTTATTAATCCCTTAAAGCGTACAAATGTTAAAACACATATTTTACTTGCTATAGTTGTGATCAAATAAAACGGCGAATGTTGCACAGAATTAACAGGGCTATTCCGCCCGGTCCTGGGGCTATTACTGCTCACAGTACTCTTGCATTTGAATTAAATTCATTTGCCACAAATGAAGTTTTTGTTACCAACTGCACCAACGCACACTTCGTGAAACCCATAGTCCACATTTTTGGCATTTGATCCAGTCTCCTTTGGTTGCTGATTTCGGAGAATAAAACTTTAACCTACAAAATCCACATGGCACATCTTCCTCATCACTGTATTCTATTTGGACTGGAACCAAGTCATCACTTGACTCACTATTCCCACAATTATGTTTTACAATAGGTCTACGCTTTTCTTTCTTTTTGCTCTGGTTTACATCCACAGCCTCTTGCTGCCAAGTATTTTAACCTGGAAACTAAATCTTTCTCCTCCTCCAAACTGAACACTGTAGGATGACCAACTGGTTTGTACGCTCCTCCTTCTAATGCTTCTTGACGTTGATGTGCATGAACACGATCCTTGAATGTAGAGTAAGGGCCGCTGATCCTCTCATACTTACATCGCCGTTTAATACGCTCATAAGAGCACAAGCAATGTCGTCCTCGTTTCAGTTTCGTTCCATGTTCCTTTGTTTATATGTGTGTACCATCTGACACGACCAAATAAAATTCAGTAATAGTTGTATAAGAAATTAGTTTAAAAGAGTACAAAAGCTTATAATATAACTGGGCGATAATAACCCCTCTTTGCTTGGGCGGAATAGGCTGGAATAGCCCCAAATGATAAAAGAAACGCACCATCTGCTATGCATGGAGGTAACCCAAACTATACCCTACACTGACACGGATTTTCAATATAAAAAAGAAATCGCTCTATCTGCAGACACTAGACCCTAAGTTAAAAACGGTATTTCTTATTCAAGGCAAAAGAAGCAACATAAGTTACTTGCCTTGTAATCTTCTTCTGTTAATACTATTAAAACAGCAGCGTACAATCTCAAGTAAATTCATAGAAACGTAGCACAAACAGCAAGCGTGACAATGAACTGGCAAGAAGTCATCGCTCTCCATGATTGTTGGGCAGTAAACCAATTTGCTTATTTCGGACGGAATAGCTCGCCCTATCCTAACGCATTCTTGTACAGTACTATAATCGCTATCGCTAGGTGTGTTTGATGTTAGGTGTATAGGTGGCGGTAATGCGTCTTTTCCAGTACAATCTACATGTTAGTTTCTCAGTGCATACCCATATTGGCTGACAAATAAATATGTTGTATAACAATATAATAAGATTCGGAGGGGGGTGAGAACTTTCGCCTATAGATAATCCTTTGTGCAAAATAAAAAATACGGAGCAATGTGAGAGGATAGGCACTACGACAAATAAAATGTTTGGTATAAATTTTTGTTTTTCTTCTTTTTCTCCTGAAATTGTTCGGGAAGCGGCGCTTCCAGGGCTTTATCGCACGCTTCAGCACTGGTAATATAAGTTAAATGTGGAGCAAAATAATGTTATTATATTCGTAAAGTTTCAGGTCTTTAGGAATTATTTTTTCAGTACATTCACTTTTTAAAATGTTCTGTACGTGTAGTTTTCATTCAAAACTTCTGAACTTTGTCATGTAGATTTCTAAACGACCAAGAATTACATCTCATATAATTTGCTTTTATATTGTCGCAAACCCGATCGCGATCGCGGGGCTTGTGCACACAAAGGAGCTGATGGGCAACACGGAGATAAAGAGTATGCCGGAACAAATAAATATAGCGCGGAGATAGAGAACTTGCCGGCGAAGATAGGGTTTAACGTCTGGAAGGTTCGTGTTTCGTCTAGTGACAGAACATTCGATTTCTTGGTTGTTACAGAATAGTCTCGAATTTTGAATGAGGAATATAAGAGACTGTGACACGCCAGTGGACAGTGGTAAACAGTAGTAAGGAGTCGCAAACAGGAGTTGTAACAAGAGTGTGTTAAACAGTGGAAGTTGAGTAAGATCTTTGTTGTGGTCAACGACCTAGGTAGATTGTAATTGCGTATGTGTTTCATAATTCTGCTGGTGCACAAAGTGAATTTCTACGCAAATAAAGAACATTTTGAATTTCTGCAACTTGGACTTTTAATTCCACGAACCCACAAAGTCACAATATCAAACTGTTTTTGAGCTATTAATTTCTAAGCCTACACATTTCAAACGACAGATTTAAATATTATTTTGTTTTCAATTTAGTCGAGTAAAATAAAAATTATATGATAAATGTCTGCGTTCGGATTAGGTAAACGGCAAAGAGTTTTAATTAAATTTTTAAATTCTATTAGATGGAGCATTCGGCATAGAATAATAAAGTTTAGCATTAAAAAGGGATAAATCAGAAACTAAAGTTTAAAACTTTTAATAATTGTATAAGAATGCATTGAAAGTAAATTTTCAATTAAATGGGCATCCCCTCATCAAAGTAAAACATTTGTATATGTTTTGTATTGTAAGCTTGGCTAGCTCTTAGCCTTAAAGATATACAAAATAATTTCAGAATAAAAAGAACTTCATACGCTGTTCATAGAAAATTCAAGATGTTCTTTTTACGAGAGCAACTAGCCATAGTTAGCCATGCATAAATATATCTGTTTTGGCTCCATAGGGATGGATGTAAAAAACAAAACACACAAACACACACACACACACGCACGCACGCACGCACACACACAAGCGACATACATGACAACGGGCAAATAAACTTTTCGATAAAATACTTGCAGCTCTTGGATTAGGTATGTTTAAATTTGCAGCACAGGAATCTGGATAGAAAAAATATGTGGACCTCCACAACAACTTGGTAACAGGTCGGTGGGTTCCACAATACTTGTTGCCTATATTTCAAAGTAACCGGAACTAACTTAAAGCAAGAAGATACACGTTAACGTTAATGTCAGAGGTTCTACTCCCATTAGTCCTGGACCCATAGGACCAAGGACCCGGGCCTACTTCGACCAGGGAGTTAACGAGTTGTCCCAAAAGGGTGCCCGGTGCCTCCGTGGGGCCTTCCATAGGGAAAGACCTAGAGACTAACAAGGCCCCCCCCCCCCATCTGGTCCTATGGACTCAAGACGGGATGGAAGTGGATACGCTACTTACGCGTGCCAACACCAAAATGGGAAGGCTACCGATATGACCTCGGTGGGGCCGCCTGGTGATCTAGCACACCTTCTACTAACTATGCTGGCTAGTACGCGGGAATATTGATGACTTCCCTCAACCCCGTCTGGAGACGTATCCGATCTCCCACGGGTATCGGGAACCACTACCCCCTCGAGTCCAACCCAATCCGAACAACTCCCAATCAGGGAGGGGCTCGAATGAAGATACAAGAAGATACAAGAAGAAGCAAGAAGATACAGTTGAGTTCAGGGGGTGTACTCCCATCAATTCTGGACCCGTAGAACCAAGACCCGGGCCTCTTTAAACCAGGGAGTTATCCGAGCTGTCCCAAAGGGCGCTCGGCGTCCTCCGTGGGGCTTTCCATAGGGCAAGACCTGGGTTACTAACAAGCTCCGCCATCTGGTCCAAGGACACAAGACGGGATGGAAGTGGATACGCCACTTAAAAGCAAGAAGATACAACAGAAGTTTCGAGGAAGTGAAAGCACGTGATTGCTTCACAGAAGTAATTCGCTCTTGTATTATCAACAGCAGCGTAATGGCCGCGCCGTGGCTAAGTGGTCGCTCCAGGCGACCGCAAAGTGAGATTTGTGGCGGACAAGGCACTGGGCGGGTTTTTCTCCGGGATCTCCGGTTTCCCTGCCATCTCATTCTACTGGTGCTCCACCTTCATCTAATGTATCACCAGTGTCACCGCCTGCGTGCCGCATGTAGTAAAAGCGAGCGTTAAACACTACACATTTCATTTAATTTCAACAGAAGCACTGCTGATTGCATGCTTATCATTTGAAGTAAAACTGAGTTGTCATTCGTATGAAACACATTTCATTGACGACGTTAATGAAGCTATGAGTTTATACTCTTTTATAAAGTTTTAACATTCTGAAATAACAATTTACTTGTTTGAAATGTGCAAAAGAGGGTATTTGAGAAATGTATACATAACCGCTTTTAAAGTAGGGCTATTTGCTACTACCGGACGCTCTATAAAACATAACATTGAAAGGAAAATATCCAGTTAACTTAGCAAAATTGTATGGAGATGATTTTTCTTTTAAAACGTGGAGCCTACCCACCATTTTTTGGGATGATTTCTTTTATAGCAAAATAATAGTGGAAAAAAACAAAAATTATGGTTTTTGTTTCCACTACTATGGGGACTGCATGAGGATAATGTCGCGGCGACGGGCATAAAAGTTTCGGCGCAAATAGATAACAGACGGATAGTGTTTCACGGTAATAAAGAGCTTGTATGAGCAGTTAAACATAGCGCCGGAGATAAAGGACTTGCCAGCACAGATTAAGTTACGCTTCTGGAAGTTGATAGAACATTCTATTTCTTGTTTGTTCCAGAAATCTCTCGAATTTATCAATGAGGTATTTAAGGGAGCGACGACTCGCCAAGAGTCAGTCGTAAACAGAGAGACGTAATAGGAGCGTTGTAAACAGATGTAATCAGAACGCTGTTTGTGTGGTCATCGACCTTGGTAGATTGTGTTGTGTATGTGACGAATGTTGTTACGTGAGAATTGAACAGTGTATTTCTACGGAAATAAAGAACATTTGGAATATCTGCAACTAGGACTTTTAATTCTACGAACCCACAAAGTCACAATAACAAAGAAAATTTGTTAGACTGGCATTTTTGTAATTTACATCCTCCAACATGAAATCATATCGGACGATGAATGAAATGGGTGAAATGATGCTCAAATGAGGTCAGGGTCTACAGAGCTTCGAGTTACCCTACCTTCACCTTTCTAGACAAGGGATTTTCCATAACTTGCATCTTTCAGGATGCTGTAAATCTGTAATGCTTTTTACTCCATTTTTGAAACTCTGGATACTAGCTCACTAACGACACCTTCACCTTCGATTTCACATACTTTTCGAGTTGCAGCAGCATTATAATCTTATTTTGAGTGGTGTTTCAGAAGGAACCGAACTTCAAATTTTGTTGCCTCCACTTTGGAATATTGCGTAACTGCTGCCTGCCAATACCTTAACAATATGGAACAACAACCTTGTACCCTAGAAGCAGTATTTACAAGAATAAATATGATATAATCCCAATTAAAATACCTGATACTTCTCACGAGACAACCTAATATAACTACAGTGTAAATCATCACTGTATGGTCTAAAATGACATCTTGGATACTTGTTTTGACATGTGTATGCAAGACTGCAATATCATGATTAAATCTTATTAGCCAAAAGCTTTGTTGTATTTCATTCAAATGCAATTTGGAAGTATTAAAACAGAAATGGTTCTAATGTTTTATAATATATACAAGCATGTAACTATTATATTGTAGTGCCTCATACTCTCCATGTTCAGAGCTTTATTTTCGAGGGTTCTTATTTTTGCCTAACTCAGCATACAAAAAACACTTTAAAAACTATGGAATCACGGATTAAATTCATATTTCTCTTTCTTTCTCTGATCATACATTTGATGTCTTGCCATGTTAAAAATCTTATACATTTCAGGAGATGCATGTGTGGATGATAGTGGACAATCTGGCATTTGTAAGGCAATCAATGATTGTGATGAGGCAAGAAGATATTTGGACAGCGGCCTCACACCAAAAACATGCAGCTTTGATAAACTAATGCCAATTGTATGCTGCATTGAAGCAAAACCAATAAAATTAAAAAGCAAGAGTGAACAAAGTAAGTCATTCTCAGTGGCATTATGAGAAACTTATGCAATTGTTTCATTAGATGCTTAGTATTCAAGCTGTGCACAGTGTTTATTAAACATGACTCCAACATATGCTTTATCTTACACAAAATTAGGGACATACATACAGAATGCATTTGGAGGGGACAGAAACAGCAATAGTACAAATACACAACTGAATCATGAGTTGACACCATGGTCACTTTTACAGATTTAAATGAGAGGGATATCAAATGGATTACTGAACAGAGGTGTAGGAAGTTGACTTAGTAAAGGATTTTATAGGTCAGCACAACAGACATGTACAATCAGTTTCATCATTGTAGCTTCATAGGGGACACAGAAAGCCAAAGGAATAATCAAATGTTTAAAAGTGGGCCACTCTTTGCATAACATCATGAGAAACAGATGAGTGGTGGCAGCACTTCAAAAATTGATGAAAGCATTGAAAAATTCAAGCAAATAGTAACAAATATCTCACAAATGACCAATGGTACAATTAATCTGTATGGTATGTTTTCTTAAAAGTTTAATTTTGCAACTTTGGAGGATACTGCATATAAATACCAAATTTGGTATTTACCCAACATTTCAATTGTTAGCTAGCTGTTCACAAATAAACATAGTTTCACACACAGAGAGATCGTTTTCTAAAAATGTTTTTATATTGTTTAGCTGCCTTAAAACATGTATATCCAAATTAGCATTAGGGTGGTAACTTATGACATTTTATTTGTATGCAGAATGCATGGAATATGCAAAACTAGCGCTCACAAAAGAAGGTGTTACTCCGCTAGAGGATGATGAAGATTCCCATTCTCTTACAAATGATACTCAAGGTTTTACTGAAGGCAATGATGAAGGTGTCACTCCACTAGAAGATGATGATTCCAATACTTCCCCAAATGATGCTCCAGGTATCATTGGAGGCAATGTTGCTTTGCCAGGGGAATTTCCACATATGGTAAGGCTTGCTTTTGTTTCTTTAATTATCCATTTGCTGAAGTGATACTTTTTTATGTTTAGCTTAATCACAGAGAGCACATTTAGTTTTAATAACAAGATTTATTGAATACAACGTGTATATATGGATTAATAAAGAGATACAATGATCAATGTGGAAAACAAGCAAACCACCTGGCATCAGAAATATGTGCCTGCACTATTTGTGGAACAGTTTTGTGGACAATATCACATACTTAAATGTAAATCAAGAACTCACATTTATGTGTGTTTGGAAGAATTTAGTAACAGTGAAGTCAAAATTAATCGTAAAAACTATTTGTAGTCGGTTTATTGTCACCCGTCACTTACTTTTTTTTATTATTGAGGGACTAGTTTCAAAGGCCATTGCTTCCGTTTTCAACCTCTCTCCAACTAGCATCTCTCATAATTCCACCACCTCTCTTATAGTTCCACTGCCAGAGAGAGGAGAGTAGACGATAACAGATGCTAGTTGGAGAGAGGTTGAAAATGGAAGCAATGGCCTTTGAAACTAGTCCCTCAATAATATAAAAAAAGTAAGTGATAAGCGTCAATAAACTGACTACAAGTAGTTAACGATTAATTCACATTTAGTTTTTAAGGGAAATCAGGATTCTTTGTAAACATGCACATCTGACAGTAGACCATATTGTCACATGTGGCATTGTTGTGCCGGACATGAGACAGGAGAGAAAAAGACAGAGAGAGGCTCCAGAACGTTTTGCCCATTGTTGCTATCGCTTAAGTTCCTGAAAGGTCCACAACTTTCTAGAAACAATGGCTGGGGAGGTATAAATACCTGCCAGGTGTTAGGAGTGACAGTTGTTTGTTGGTTATTGCGACAGTCGACAATTAAAGTGTACTGCAATGATTTCATTCATTTGTTTTCGTGCAGCAAAACATGAAGTCAGCCTCGAAGACAGCTAATTGTCAATTTCACATCTTTTTACTGCAGCAAAAGTTGTTCTAAATTTCTGCAAACCAGATTTCCCAATCTACATAATCCACGCAATCACAGTATCAAGAATAAAGAAAGAGGTTACACCATAAAAACTATTTTTAGTAGGTTTATTGACACTCGTCACTTTGAAATCCCACCAGTAGATAATTTGACAAAGAAGGTCATAGTTCCACCACCAGAGAGAGGACAGCAGACAACAACAGATGCTAGTTGGAGAGAGGTTGAAAATGAAGGCAATGGCCTTTGAAACTAGTCCCTCAATAATATAAAAAAAGTAAGTGACGAGTGTCAATAAACCAACTACAAATAGTTTTTACAATTAATTTTGACGTCATTGTTACTAAATTTCTCTAAACACACACAAAGAGGTTACAGTTGAAAATGTATGTGATGAAGGAATACTTAGAGAAGAGTGATATCAAGCATAACAAACAGCAGTTGAAGCTGGGCAGATCTATGAAATGCCAAGAAAACTAATTTGTGAAAGAAAAAGGGTCTCAGATATTGGTGATAGGGAAAATAATGTGAACAATGGTAGTAAAGGAATGGTTGTGTTTGAATATCAACAACTCAGGTAAGGCATGTGTTGCACTTGACTATGCATGTTCATTACTGACTAAGCATCAGTACCAGTTATTTACAAGTAGTGCACCTTGGTATTTGCATTCAGAGACACAGATAGTCTTGCAATGAAATACTTATTAGAGTTCCAAAGAGGGCAGATTATGGGGACTCAATTACCTGGAGCAACAGTAACCAAGAAAGACAACTTATTTAATGTTTTAAGACAGCTGTTTCAACAGTCATAACAGACAACACATAAAAATGGAAAAACATTATGTAAAAGTAATAGTGGGAGAAAATAAAAACTAAATGGTAGAGATTGTCATATGCTACAAGAATTAAGTCAAAACAACACAAAGCTACTGCAGCTAAAGTGACTTCAGAGATCAGTAGTCATCTTCTAGACCCTGTATCTATCGACACTGTGTGCCAAAAACTCCATAAAATGGATATTCATGCACCAGCTGCCATACCTAAAGCATTAGTGTCTAAAACCAACACAAAGAAGTGTAAATAATGGTGCCAGAGCATAAATTCTGGATGGTTGATCAGTGGAAACAAGTCATATGGTCTGATGAGTCAACCTTTATGTTATTTCCAACATCAGGCTGGATTTCCATCTGGAGAATTCCAAAAGAAACCAACAACACTGATTGCTTGTTTCCAACAGTTAAGCATGGAGGTGGATGTGTGATGCTGTGGTTAGCCATATCATGGTATTCAGCTGGTCTCATCATCACTCTCAAAGAGTAATGATGCGAAAGACAAAAACTAGTAATTGAACATTTTAGGTAATCAGGTGCACCCCATGATTCAAATGTTCTTCCGCAACTATGATGCCATATTTCAAGATGATAATGCAATCAATCACACAAACAGGACAGTGTAATCATGGTTTGAGAATCATGAAAATCATCTGCAGCATCTTCTCTGGCCAGCACAATCCCTGATTTTGAGCATTATCAAACTAGTTTGAGTGGTAATGAAGAACAGACTACATAGCAGATTTCTGCCTCCCTTATCATGAAATATATATGTAATATTACATATAGCAGATTATGCAGTCAATATATTTACATATATACTAAGGTGTAAGGTGAGCACTTTTTAAAAAAATACCTGCTACTAAAATCATTGGGGTAGTTTCATTGAATTTCCTACTAAAATTAAAACTTTCATAGGAAAAATATGTGAAACATCTGAATAATACAGAAACCTCATTAAAACAGGACATAATGCATAAGATTTCAGTTCTATCGTGAATAACTTTCACTGAAATGTATAAAGAGCACACAAATTACATATATTGATTATAAGCACACTTATAATTTCTTCCTAACATTTTAGCAAACCATAACTCCTATTTGCCATTTTGTAACATATTTTTACTGTCCACGTCTTCATAACTCTTTGGGACCTTTACAAAGAAACTAAATAAAATTATGTACACAGTTCTTTTTTTAATTTACGTCCTCCAGCATTAAGTCATGTAGGACGATGAATAAAATGGGTCAAATGATGCTCAAATGAGTCCAGTGTCCAAAGAGCTCAAAGAAAATAGCATCTATCTTTCAGGATAAGGGAACACCCCAGAAAAAGCCTTATCCAGATAACTACCCTGACAGCGGACCTTAAACTTGAGGTAGGCACACTACCACCTATGCTAAAGAGGTAGGCTTATGTACAATGGTACATCTCTGAGAAAGCTTGGCAAAACTTAGCATTAAGCATGTCTTAAAAATAATACTAACTGAAGTCTATTGAAATCAGGGTATTTCAAATAAGACCTGAAGCTTTCCTGGCGACGATTTCTAATCGTCTTTTCACCTGGCTTGCTTCCTGAGAACAACTAGAGTATTTCAGTTAATGAGGTATAGCCTATTCATTATAGTGACCCTCAGTTTATGATTACAGGCAGCTGTGGGTTATGGAGAAGAAAATGACATCTCTTGGTTGTGTGGAGGGAGTCTTATCAGTGAACGATATGTCCTAACAGCAGCACATTGTGTTGCTTCTAAAACCAAGTAAGTTGATGCAAAGAACATTACAGTTGCATGAATGAGCTAAAGTTAATAACAGTATGCATGCAGAAAGTCAGCTTTCTTCACTTCACTCCAGTATTAAAGCCTATATTATCAAAACTTTTTCCTGATAATGTGAATGTAAAATCAAATGCATTAAGCACAGTATCTCTCTATGTACTGCTTTAGGCAATACAGAGTCTAAAATTTAAGTATTCCAGTTTATTCCATTCTATTTTATTTATTTGGTATATGCAACCATCTCCAGCTGGTCAGCAGGATCGAACTACATAACAAAATAGTTCTAGATGTATTTCTTGACATCAAGAGGCTTTTGATAATACATCTTAAAACTCCATAACAAAAGTAAGTGAACATTGGGGTTCTACCATCTGCTGGATGGTTAAGTCCATCATCATCATCATCATCATCATCATCATCATCATCATCATCATCATCATCATCATCATCATCATCATCATCATCATCATCATCATCATCATCATCATCATCATCATCATCATCATCATCATCATCATCATCATCATCATCATCATCATCAACATCATCATCATCAACATCATCATCATCAACATCATCATCATCACCATCACCATCATCATCACCATCACCATCAACATCACCATCACCATCATCATCATCATCATCATCATCATCATTGCCCGCCTTGGTAGCGTGGTGGTAGCATGTCTGCCTCACATTCAAGAAGTCCCGAGTTCAAGTCTCGGTCAGGATGAGTTACTTGGATAAGGTTTCTTCCGGGGTTTTCCCTTATCCTGAAAGACGAATGTCGGGTAATTCAAAGCTCTATGGAACCTGGGCTCATTTGAGCATCATTTCGCCCATTTTGTTCATCGTCTGTTATGACTTAACGTTGGAGGATGTAAATTAAAAAACAAAAACATGATGATGATGATGATGATGATGATCATCATCATCATCATCATCATCATCACCCATGTCTGCCTCACATTCAAGAGGTCCCAAGTTCGTATTTCGGTTGGGGTGAGTTACCTAGATAAGGCTTTCTCTGGCGTTTTTCCGTATCCTAAGGAGACGAACATCGGGTAACTCTAAGCTCCATGGACCCTGGGCTCATTTGAGCATCATTTCACCCTTTCCATTCATTGTCGATTTAACTTAACGTTGGAGGAGGTAAATTACAACAAAAAAATCATCTCCCCACCACCACCACCACCACCACTACCATCATCATTATCATCATCATCATCATCATCATCATCATCATCATCATCATCATCATCATCATCATCATTATCATCATCATCATCATCATTATTATGTCATAGAAAAGGAATCATAGAGGGGAAAGCCAGCCTCAGTAGCATGGTGGTAGCATGTCTGCCTCACGTTCAAGAGGTCCCGATTTCGAATTTTGGTCAGGGTGAGTTACCTGGATAAGGTTTTTTCCGGGTTTTTCCCTTATCCTGGTACACGAATGTCGGGTAACTCTAAGCTCCATGGACCCCGGATTCATTTAAGCATCATTTCACGAATTTCATCCATCGTCCGATATGACTTCACGTTGGAGGACGTAAATTACAAAAAAAAAAAAAAAATAGAGGGGAAAACTTCAGACCATCCTTTAGGGGCAGTTTTGTTCTAAATATTAACTTTGTTATTAAATACAGAGGCTTTTATGTGGTGAACTCATGTTGTTTCTTACTTTGCACATATATGTGAGTTTGTATTCGCCAGTTTTGTTTTTACAGATTTTTCTGTAAAGACAGCTTCTGTTAAAAATGACTCATTTTCTCAGAAACTACTTAAGATAGCTAAATTAAATTTTAGGGTGATAAAAGCAATCTCAAAGTGCTGTTACAGATCTACTTTTGTGTTGATTGTTTGGTTATTTGTAAAAGAAAATTGCTGATACATATTAATCAAATTAACTTGTAACTAAGAAAACATCTTGTTTTTGTTAATAAGTAGACTCATTAGATAACACTATCATTAAATTAAGAAAGAACATATCGGCACCTATTAAACATTTGTTTGATATCTTAGAAGTTTCTGAGAAAATGAGTTATGAATTTAGCAAATTTAAAATTGGTGGAACAGAGCTATTAATCTCCCCATAAGTTCTTCATTATTTCAACAATATAATTCTGTGCAGGGGTCTGGCTCGATGGGTTCGACTTGGTGATGTCAACCTGATACGCACAGATGATCCAGTGGAAACTCAACAGTTTGCCATAGAGCATCTGTATCGCCATCCTGACTACAGGCCTCCTGCACGCTACAATGATATTGCCTTGTTAAAGCTGGATCGTAATGTTACATTTACTGAGTTCGTTAGACCAGCATGCATACATGCACAAGAAGCACTGGCCAATACTACAGCAGAAGCAGTTGGCTGGGGTTTAACAGAATGGGGTAAGCAGAAAGTGTTTACTAACCTATCTCTGAAATTTCTCTGAATGTAAAGCTTTTAATATATTACATTAACATAAGAAAAATCAATATTACTTTTGTAGTTCGAAAAATAAGTTATGTGTATAAGGTATGTTCCAATAAAAATGCATTAAATGGGATTCAGTGGAACTGGAAGCTGCTGTCACTCTGGTGATCAGCAGATTTCTGGCTCCATTTTGATTGCAACAATTCTAAATAGGATATGCAGTGAAGAGGGCTACATTTAATATGTTCTATACTCATAGATCTTTCATTTTCATTTCCCGTTTATTCCATGCCCTATTTCATTTTTAATCATAGATGCATTTAAATAATTTTATATCAGTAGTCCACACCAAAAATGTGGATTACTAGTCAGACACTCCTGTTATGAAATTATTTTATATTGTTAACTGTTTTCCATCTTATTATGATTCATTTCTCTTTGGTGCTTTACTTAAGGGGTGTATTAAAGGAATTAACCTTATTTTCAGGAACCTCAAAGCTCAGTGAAGATCTTCTCAAAGTAAGTCTCAATCATATTGATATGGAATACTGCAATAGTACTTATGCTCCTCTTGAAGGAGGGAGGAAGTTAAACAGAGGTATCGATGAGCAAACAATGCTCTGTGTGGGTGATCTCGATGGAGGAAAAGATACTTGCCAGGTAATAACCTTAGATATTGTTTGGTAATAGCTCTATATTAGACTTTATTATTTATAAAAACGATATGTGATAACTGAAAATCAAAATATTTCAACTAGTGAAGCTGAAATTATAATTCTGTTGAATATAGATTTTAACATTATGGTTTGTGAGGTTTAAGTTGGGATATTCTCTACTGTCCTTGTCTAACACAGAATGCTGTCCTTGTCTAGCATAAGATACTGAAAGTGGATGGGTCAGCAATCAGTGCTTTGTCATGATTTATGGAAATTCTGGTCAATTAAACGCTCATAACCCCTATTTCCATTGTGTGTTCATTGAAGGTTGTCAGTGTGTATGAACTATGGTTGGTTGGTTGCTAATGCTCATGGAGTTGGAGAATTTCCATTTTCCTTCTGGCCTCCCAATAACGTGTGACTAGTTGTGCTGTCAGTTCTCCATCTGTTTTTGTCAGGGCACTACACTGGAGCAGATGATCTCCGTCCATCAATGAGTTCGGGTCCCTACACAGTGTGCAGGTCGGGGATTAAAAAATATTAATCTTGTATAGATGAGCGGCCAAACAGTCGTGGCCAGTAATCAGTCGGAAGATGGCAACAGTACTGCTTCTATAGTATGAACTATAGAACTATGAATTTATTGTTTTGTGGATTTACACGATCACAAAATGTTTTCAGTGTTGCAACATATGGATATAATGTTGAATTATTTTATTGTAGTTTTAGTAGTGTTTGTATTGTTTCAAGTTGGATCTGTAGGGAAAGTTCTAAAATCAGTTTGTAGGAAAATTGTAGTCAAAGTTTCTTCAGTGATGAATGTGACGCTTTGAAATGTGGAAAGCTGGCTATTTCAGTGATGAATATAGTTTATAGAACTGCTGCTGCTACAGGTATTTCTTCTCATAGTGGTGGTAAACTGCAAACACCAGGCAAGAAGTGCCCTAATATGAGATCGCGAAAAACAGAAATTGACTCATTCACAGCTGCTGCTATTAAGCGAACAATCTATTCTCTGTCTTGTACAGAGTTTGTGCCTAGTTTGCTGGACATATATGGTTTCCTAATAGGAATATTGAGTTTGATCCACGAGCAATTAAACCATACAAATCAATTAAATTGAAAAAAAAAAAAGATAATTTCAAATAGTCTCGCAGAGGTGCATGGACATACCGTAATACATTTGCCAACTTATCATTGCGATTTTAATGCTGTAGAACTTTTATGGGCACAAGTAAACAATGATGTTGCCAAACATAATATTTCATTTAAAAGTGTCAATGTGAAAGCCTTGCTTAATAATGTGATTACAAAAGTGGCCTCAGAAAACTCGAAAAGGGAGTGTATGTACAAAACACTAAACAGATTTACTGGGAGAAAGTTTAATAGATGAAACTACGTACAGATTAGCTATAAATTTAAAAGACTCGGAATCAGAACAAGAAAACGAAGAATGAGAAACAGACAGAGAGGAGAAGGGGCACTCCACCACTGGTGAATGTTTGGCTGGTGTATCTGCTTTGCCTGCTACGTCATAGAGTGAGATGGTGAGTATTCTTTTCTCTGTCTAAAAGGCACATGACAAGTTGAACCTCACAGATTTCTAGGTAGACGTTAAAGTCAAGATATGGAAATAGGTAGTGGTATCATTTTTGTTATTAGTTGGTAGTATTTAATGCCCATGCTTACTACATACCGCACTGGCAATGGATAGTACTGATACAATACAAAATGAAATAATTGAGAATAGAAAATTTGGGAAGAAAATGTTCCGGGTATAGGTTTAAGGTACTCCCTTGCAGTAGCCAATTATGAGGACTAAGCAAAACCTGAAAAAAAAACTCTGATATTATTTTAATCCTGAATCTTCCAATTACAACCTAAAGGTATTTGTGTCAATGTAGTGGTAATGGTTGCATTGCCAATGGTAATAATACTGAATGATTAGAACTTCCTTTGAAACTGCCACCTTGCTCTTTCTAAGAACACTAAATTATTGTTAAGTTTTAAGGCAAGTTCAGCATAAGAACTTTTCCAAAATTAATATTTTATTTTTGACAAATGAGATGGTTAGAGTGAAACTCTATCTACCAATCACTCCATGATTAGTTATATTTGACTTTCAAGTTGAGGATTGCATTGCTCTGTCAATTTAAGAAGCAATAACTAATTATATTAATCTTATTTCTGAATAGCTGTAGACAAAAATTTTAATAAATATTGTGAATGTTTCATTTACAGCAGTTAACCTTTTGTTGTATAAATAGCGTATTTCTCAGCACAAACAGATTGTTTAGCAACACTTAAAGTTTGTTGATAAATGCACAAAAACGCTCATTATAAATGAATTGAATAATAATGTTAATAAAAGCAATCCAGTATACTGTGACTTTATAGGTTTGTAGAATTAAAAGTCCAATTTGCAGAAATTCTAAATGTTCTTTATTCCCGTAGAAATACACTCTGTTCAATTCTTACAATAGCAGAACTACGTCACATACACAATCACAATCTACCAAGGTCGATGACCACAAACAAAGAGCTCACTTTCAATTACAACTCTCGTTACAACTCAGTTTACGACTACTATGCTGGCGTGTCGTGATCTCTTATATATACCTCCATTGATAATTCGAGACTGTTCTGTAACAAACAAGAAATCGAATGTTCTGTAAGACGTCGCCAGAAAAAAACACGAACGTTCCAGACGTCTAACTTTATCTGTGTCGGCAAGTCTTTTATCTCCGGGCTACCTTTATCTGTTTTTGCAGGCTCTTTATCTCTACACTGCGCTGTCTGTTATCGCTCCGCGCCGAACCCTTTGTGGGCGTACGCCGCCAGTCATAATAATGGATTCGCGACAATACATACACCATAAAATGATACTCTAGAAAGTTACATCTTTTTTAAATTTTTAGCACCTGGAAGTTGTACATGTATTCCGTTGTTTTTTGTCATCATTAGATGTGCATTTTCCTCAATGTTCAATAATTATTTTCAAAGGGAGCATATACTTGAGTTCTTTAAACACTTTAGGCATATATCTGTACCATTTCATTTATCTTTTTTGTATACAAATAAGAAGTTTGCATGTTTAATATATCTTTTTATTTTGTTTCGTTTCCAGGGAGATTCTGGTGGTCCTTTACATGTTCGTCTGGAGGAGTCAAATAGCACATTTAATATCATCGGTATAACTTCTTTTGGAGTTGCTTGTGGCTCTAAGAATTCGCCAGCTATTTACACAAAAGTATCACAATTTATTCCATGGATTGAAAGCATTGTTTGGCCATGAGCTTTTGCTATACAAGAAGAGTACTCTACAAAATATCACAAAATATCGCCAGCTACACCACTGAGAACCAGTCGATATCCGGTTGACAATGAAGGAAAATAGCCTCTGAAACATGTTCTGCGAAATTTAAAAGTAGTGTTGTTTAGTGTCATTAATAGACTCTCAGAATTAAACTCCTCTTTATTCATAACCTGTAATATTATTCATTAAATTCATTCATAATATTCATTAACCTGTAAATTAAACATATTAAAACAGCAAATTTATGTGAATAAAGTTTAAAACTTTTACTTTAATATAATTAATATAAGTTGACTTCCTATAAATACCAACGTTTAGTTTATTGTTATTTCTTATTATCTTTATATCTAGAAAAGGAAGCACATGAGAGGTTAAAACATGCATCGAAAGAAATATGCCGATTTTATAATTCACTGAATTATGTGAATAATACACAGCTCACCTCCCGCCTTGAAACGTTCAAGTCACTTGTCACTTGTACTTCTTTGCTCCTCGTTTTAAATTTACGTAATACTGAAGAAGATGTTTCGTGTTTCTAGTAACGACACATACATTTGAATTAAATTCGTTTGCAATTTTTTCCCACGTGACATCTTTCTCTTTTACATTCATCGCATCCGTCCTCCTATTTTCCACGATATCCTTATAATTCGTCACCAATTCAATCAACAATTCTTTCTCCATCGATGAGAAATTTGTTTCACGGCTTTTGTTTACGATTATGTTTATCCGCCATTTTTTAGCTGTGTGCACACGTACGAATCTGTGGTGCAGACGATTTTGAAAACAAAAGCTGTAATATTCACAAGTTTCTTGGCGTTAACACTTGCTTGTTAACATTTTCAGAAAATAGGTTGGTGAAATGCAAGAAATTTAACAGATTTGTTAGTGCTGTTACAATTGTTACGTTACATTTGTTAACGTCGATTTTAACATCTGTTAGTGAAATCGGGCATTAGAGTTTTTTCGTCGGAGGCCTACAGTACCTGCCATGGAAGGACTGGTGCTACAGACCAGATTGGACTCCCGGATCCTGCCATTAATGACCGATAGCCCCAGCAGAACAATAGCCACAGTATGCTTATTGCTCCAGAAGATCTCCATGGGCCAGATCTAGCACATTCACTTTCCAGAATATTCCCTTTGAATTCGAGCCATATATTGGAAGCTGCCTAGCGCCTACTGGACAGTTTTAGTAGTCAGTGGCATTTCAGTCGAGTGGAGAGTGTTTAGATACTGCATTTGTGATTTTCGACGGATCAATTTCAATTATGTTCTGTGTTTTGAGTGTCGCCAAGCGCTTAAGACACAAATAAAGTGTATTTAACAGTAACTGGTGCTCTCATTTGTTACAGTATTTATCTGACACTTATTGAATTGTACTGATAAGTATCTAAATGTTTCTTTGGAGAAAAGGAAGTTCTAGGGATGTCAAAACATTTATTTTCAGTGGTAACTCGATATAAACTTTTTTGGGATGGAATACAGTATTTTCTCTACCCCACCCTTAAAATCAACCGTCGCCCTGCAAACCCCACATAAGTGGTTAAGCCTTAACAAGGGCAGATGCTCCTAAGCCACACCTCGAGCTGTCCTCGGCCTGACAACACCCCGTCGACATCAGTATTTCCTCTACCTAGCATTTGCAGGCAGCAGAGAAAATAAAAATCAGTACAAATTATTTTCACTGTCTCTTGAGGAATTGAGTAAATAGACTGCCGCCTTGGTAGCGTATATGGCAGCGTGTCTGCCTCATGTATAAGAGGTCTCGAGTTCGAATCACGGTCAGGGTTTCCTGGTACCCCGCAAGGCTTGCGGGCACCCGAGATAACCTAGGAGTTAATCCTAAGAGTAGCTAAAGCTGAGCTCCACATAATTCTTCTAAGCTGTTTGGAATCAAAATTTTCAATCTAACACAAATTTTAAATTAGAACACCAGGGTGCAAGGTTTTGCATCCATTACCACAACCTAAGGTACATCAAATTTGTAACCTCGAAAAATTTCTACCTCAAAACCTACAACACATCCTACAAAATCCCTAAAAGAAAAACCCTACCTGCGGTAAAACCCTTAACGGGTGGGCGCGCAGCAAAAGCCTTCTGGCTTTATACAGCCAACCAGCACTTTAGTCGGTCGGTCTCGGTCAGGGTGAGTTATCTTGATAAGGTTTTCCCCCGAACCTGACCTTATTTTCAAAGACGAATGTCGAGTATCTCTAAATTCTATGGACCCTGGGCTCATTTGAACATAATTTCAACCATTCCATTCATCGTCCAATATGACTTAACGTTGGAGGACGTAAATTGCCAAAAAATGGACTACTATAAATTGTGACATATTTTTAAAAAGTATTTCTTTGTATGGAAAAACCATCTTCTCGTCCCTTTTTCAACAAAGGAATGTTTGAATTCAAGCACTACATGCCTTTTAAACATTTAAATTACCTTCTTACATAATTAATAAAATATGCTCAAGTTCTTCCCGGGAAGCAAGCAAGCTGAAAAGACGATTAAAAATCGACGTTTCGGGAGGGTACACCTCTCCCATCATCAGGATATTTATTAAATGTTATAACCATAGACGAATCACTAGATATAACAAAATTCTCATTACTGAACAAAAGACTGTTTTCTGTAAATTAAATACCAGGCCAGGATATGGCGTGAGTACAGAAAATTAATTGGGTCAAAGAAACTTAACTACTTAACTTGATTATCAAGCTGTATAGATCTGTGATTTTTAAGTCGACGGAATTCCATTTTTAAGGCTGGTATCTAAGAGAAGTTGAACTGAAATCCAGCATCACGAATAAGCGTGCTCCTTTCGAAGGAAATGGCCATAGCCTCCTTAACTCTCCGCTCCCAATAACTGTTGCATTTTGCCAAGATGGTCCTAGAGGAGCATGCTTAATCGTGATGCTGGATTTCAGTTCAGCTCCTCTTGGAAACCGGCCTTAAAATGGAAATACGTCGACTTAAGAAGCGCAGATCTATACAGCTTGATAATCAAGTTAAGTAGTTACGTTTCTTTGACCCAGTTAATTTTCTATACTCACGTCATCTCCTGACTTGGCATTTAATTTACTGAAAACAGTATTTTGTTTAGTAATGCGAATTTTGATAGTGTTTTGTCTTTGTTTATAATTGTGTTATATCCAGTGATTCATTTGTGGTTATAACATTTAAATATCCCGTTGATGGGAGAGATTACGCTCCCGAAATGTCGATTTCTAATCGTCTTTTGACCTGGCTTGCTTCCCGATAGCAACTTGAGCATAGTCGTCGCCAATAAAGCTTCATGTCTTATTTTGTTAAAATAGTTCGCTTACTTCGGTAAAAAAAAAAGCTTTTATGACGGAAAGAAACCTAATTTCGTTTCCCCTGGTAAGTGTACAACACCGTCCAAAGTTCCAAGGAGCTCCATATCGCAGATGGCACCCTTGGATCATAGGACATCGAACCTGTTGTGGACCTTTTCGTTTAGAAGGAATTTCTAGCTAACAGCGACGTCATTCTTACGTCATAATGAACGAAGTATAAAATCGCTTTATTACGTCTCCTGCGGCTTGTTTTACAGCTGGACGCACCACAAGATGTCAGCACATTTTCGAACTCTGACAGTCGTTTTGCTAACAGCGGTTTTCTTCAGAGAATCTTTATCACAACAACATGAAGGTGAGGAAATGTATAGCATCTCAATTATACTTCTTTTAATATTCTTTGGTATAATGGAAGTAGTCTTTAAAACAAAAGTGTGTGTGACATTAACCAACTCATAGTTAGGGTCTAAATCTAAATATGCCAATATGGCTATTTTCGTTTCAGTAATTCAACCCTGTTCATAAAACTTTTAATTGATTTTTTATATGATTCTCTGCCGCTTTCCTAGGTAATGGTAATATTGCATAATAACCAAAACTTCCGTATAACTTTTTCGTAGGAAATGCATATTTTTGTGTATACGTAAATTAAGCAACAGTATCCCCTTACCTAAATAAAGATATACACATACATGACACTCGTAGACAAAATAACTTTTTTCATCAATCATATAGGGGCCAGTTTGGAAATAAAAATATTATTTATGCTGGATCAAAATACTTCAGCATATTATCAAAAAGACTGAAGTCATCTATAGACAGTAATGCTTCTAGAAAGAGCTCCAAATGCATTTGTTAACCCATTGTTTCTTATAGTAAAGATGAGTTTCTTATCCATAATGGAAATTAATCACATTTTAAGCATAGTTGAGTTTTTGACATGGTATAAAAGATTTACATTATCAATATTTAGGTCAATTTTATAAACTTGTATTGTTTGTCACATGACTGATGTGATCTTATGAACAATTGTCTATATGTGTATAGTGTTATTTTATATTGTGAATTATTTTGTACTATAAACTGACGTGGTCTATGTAACACTGTTTTGTGCATACTATAGGACTGAAAATAAATTAATAATAATAATAATAATAATAATAATAATAATAATAATAATAATAATAATAATAATAATAATAATAATAATAATAATAATAATAATAATAATAATAATAATAATAATAATAATAATAATAATAATAATAATAATAATAATAATAATAATAATAATAATAATAATAATAATAATAATAATAATAATAATAATAATAATAATAATAATAATAATAATAATAATAATAATAATAATAATAATAATAATAATAATAATAATAATAATAATAATAATAATAATAATAATAATAATAATAATAATAATAATAATAATAATAATAATAATAATAATAATAATAATAATAATAATAATAATAATAATAATAATAATAATAATAATAATAATAATAATA
This sequence comes from Mantis religiosa, assembly GCA_030765055.1. Taxonomy (NCBI): domain Eukaryota; kingdom Metazoa; phylum Arthropoda; class Insecta; order Mantodea; family Mantidae; genus Mantis; species Mantis religiosa. The sequence continues at coordinate 196,407,242 of CM060951.1, read as the reverse complement.
ATAATAATAATAATAATAATAATAATAATAATAATAATAATAATAATAATAATAATAATAATAATAATAATAATAATAATAATAATAATAATAATAATAATAATAATAATAATAATAATAATAATAATAATAATTAATAATAATAATAATAATAATAATAATAATAACAAAAGGCCTACCAACCTCGAAAAAATAATAATTTGTCACTTTTCAGTTGTTCCGCCATTTACCATACACCATAAAGAAGGCACGGAGATAAAAATGTTGCCGAAACAAATAAAGATAGATAAATAGAAAGTTCTAGTGATATCTTGATTGATAGAGAACATTCCACAATTGTCTGGCCGTATAAAAGAAGCCGTATCTAGTTTATTGGGAGTTGTAAACATAGTCGAAATGGAACTTGATAATCGTGCGGCTGTATTTTGAAAGTGAACTCTCTGTTTGTGGGTGTGGCAGACGAACTGGAAGATTGTAATTGTGTATGTGACGTAATTCTGCTACTGTAAGGGCTGACCAAAGTGTATTTTCTACGTAAATAATAGACATTTTGAATTTCTGCAAATTGGACTTTTAATTATATGAACCCACAAAGTCACAATATTAATTTGTCGCAAGAAATGTATTACAATCAGTAAAACAAAAGCTTGCCTCCATTTTAAAATGCATATAGAATTAAGGAGCTGTAAGTCAGTGAATTCTGTAAGTCATACTAACGATGGTAGATGGAAATAGTTGTAAAATTAATTTTCATTTGAAGTCAAACAGCGCTATAAACTGTCCGGAGCGAAGTACTGGATCCGACAATCAGATCAAGATTCCTTTGTTGCATCAACTCATGTTTTCAGTCTTAGCTGTGCTATTACGTGTCAAGGTAGTATTTTACAATTTTTCGAGCAGGTAAAGACAGTATTTAAGAACCCCGTAGGTACATTTGTTATGCTGGATTTGTGAAAGCTCGTTCTACTGGTTATCCCTGACCCTAAAAGGTCAAGATCATCCTTTATTCCATTCAAGATGTGGCGCCTTCAGAATGATCATAAGTGATACTCGGAATTTAAAATAATAATTACATGAATGGTTTCGGTGGGTCTACCAGGCCTCTGGCCCCAGGCACCTACTTGGAAGCAGAAAAAGTAGAATTGGAAAAAGTGATTTAAGTAAAACTAAGTGCACTTTTTACTCCACATAAATGTGCATGTGTGAATGAAATAATCCAAGTGGATTATAAACAATAAATAATTGTTAAAACTTGAACATATGATTGCATGGAACATAAAGAATTAATCGCATATCATGTATTCCTTATACTGGCTTATTGTGGCATTTTCCAATCTTTTTTAGGACGCGTAGTACTTCTTTCAAAACTAAACGCTGACATCTGTGACTCTAAGACAAGTTTTGGAGGGGAAGGCGACTTAGTCCCTATGAAAAGTTCTGTGCCTCTGGAGTTCATTGACCCACACTCAAAAACTTTACATTGGTGCCTTCGAACATAGAGCATCCTCAAATGGAGCAGTTACTGATCTGCCCTACATATATTGATATTGGAGGATAGGTTTTTTCCTGCGTGTTATTAAATACAGAGCCAATGAAAAGACAACAAAGAAAGCAATTTAAAATGTAATCTGCTAAACTAATCTCATAATTATTCCACCACATGAACTCTTTTCTTTCGCAATTTAGAAAACAATTTAGAAAACTGTCCAGTCACTTTAAAGATATGATAAATTCAGGCTGCTAGGATTTTAAGCGTAAACATTTGTCGTGATAATTGAAGACGGCATAATGAACAATATTACACCAGTATTTGATTTGTGGACTTAAATTTCGTTTTATTATATAAGAGTAGTATATTTTCAGTTTGGTTAGTATCTCCTAAGCATGATATACAGATGTATTTTTTTATCTTGAAAAGTGCAGAGCGATGCGCAGTGGTATCTGGACGAGTCCACCTCAGAACGGTTGCAACTAGAGGGGAGGGCAGGTCAGTTGCGTACCAGTTGCTAGCAACTAAATACGTGCAGAGCTACTCGGTAACACTGCCACTTGTTTCAAAATATGCTTGTCTCCTGGTTCCAAGAGAGCATTTATAAATGACGCCTCTTAGCAGCACATTAGGAAATAAAGTGCTACATTTAAAAACACGAGAAGTAATAACCAATATCCATAGATTTATAAAAAAAGCAACAATGGTCTGGGTCAGCTATGAAAGTCTGGGGAAGGGTATCTGAGGCAACAGTTGTGCCTGAAAGCAGTTTAGGAGAGTTATTAAGAAAAGAAAAGCCATTGGTGCTAGTGCAACAACGTCCTTCTCTATGCCCAGTAAACAAAGATTAAGAACATGCACAAAATCTAATTTGGATGTTTTAATTCAGAAGTCGTTAGGCGAACTATGAATAATTTTTAAAGCACAGAAAAACAAAGACCAACTTTGAAGAAAGTGCTTATGAAGCTAAAAATTCTACTGATGCCAAGGTAGTGTCTGAACATTAAGAAGAGTTCTTTTAAAGCTAGGATTATTTGAAGGGAAAAAAACACTAAGCGTGACAGACAAATTTTAATCGAACATAGCACCATACGTGCAAAAAGGCTTAGGCATTTACGAAATATTCGGAGATATCGAAGTGAAGTTTATATAGTTTATATGGATGGAACTTATATAAATACAGCACATACTGGACCATATGCCTGGAGTGAAATACGTTACAGGGACTCTGCAGTGATATTGAAATGCCGACAGTTGGTTATCATGCCTGCTGGAGGAGAACAGGGTTGTGTTCCAAATGCCTATGTACTATTTAAGATCCAACAAATGCGTGGAGATTACTACCATAGTAAGAATTACAACTTAGTTTATAAGAGCTGCAAAACTGGCTTCGAGAATGAAATTTGTTTTTAGACGCCTTATGCACCGCCCTCGCCTCTCGTAATCTTACGAGTGTGACGCATTGTGGGATAGGTGCACTATCCCCACCACAGTTGCTACTCATCCCTGTCAAGATAAAATAATACATCCGTACGTATTTGTCTTTCCCGAAAGCGTGGAGTTGGTGCCGTAACGCAAAGTGGGCATTCCTCGCGATAACAAATGTATCGCATCAGAGTTTTGAATACTTTCTGAAACCCCAATGGCCTCACATTGGTAATATATAGGTAATATAGGCCAGTAGGTAATGTGCGGTGTGAACACGTGGAAGCGAAGCGGATAGTCTATACAGACAATTACTGTTCATTTTGTGGTGTAGTTAGGACCATGGCAAAAGCATTATGTAGTAAATTATGTAATTGGTTTGTGGGAAAACTATTAAACAAAGAGAGAAGGCAACTAACAGGCTGACGTTGATACATATTAAAGTACCATTGCTCGAATTATTTGAATTAAAGATTCAAAAGCCACTCCTACGTCAGATGAACCAGCTAGTGTGTAATTACATATGTATATTAATTTTAATGCACTCATTAATAGAAGCTGTGTTAGTTGTGAGCCAATATATTGTGACTTCGTTCAGTTTGTTCAACTGTCACTAATTGTTTTCGCTGTTACTTAGTAACCTAATTCAACATTTTCTGAGACATCGTTTAATTCAAAGCTACTTCAGAAATATGAACTAATTCACATTATGCTATTACACTTTCTCCGCATGATAATGAAATACGCCCGACGTAGGCCCTTCTACACTAGCTGGGGAACCGAATACGAGGTATCTCTAACCCTTTGTAACAAAAGTACTCACTTCCAGTAGTCACAAACTGTCGGTGAACGCACTTTTTGTCGCAACAGAAGCACACTGGCTAACTCGCCCACGTACTAACTTCCTTACTCGAGAGAGCGCCTGCTTATATGACCACAAAGCTTCAGAACGTTTGAGAAGGAGAAACTTCTTTAAGATTTTTACTGTGTTTATGCTGATCGAGTGTGCTACTTATCTGTTTACCGTTCCGACTGCCCGGCGCCGATCTCCGACCACTTTGAGATATAGTTGCAGTGTCACAATGTTATCTGTGTAATCAAAATATGCACATGGTTTAATTTCACAGCGCTAATATAAATGAGTTTTCTAACATACTAGTAAAATTAAAATGTAATAGATATTAAAATAGATGGAAGTTTGCGTGTTTGTAGGGTAGTAGAGTTCCTTGGATATTATAAGATGACAATAAAATATTTTTATTTGGCCTTCACTTCCCATATGGTTCTTTCAGAGGAATTTCGGCATAAAAGGTTTCAGCAATGGCTTGTGTAACATCTTGGGTGTGAGAAGCATAAATGTATATATTTATAAATAATAATAATAATAATAATAATAATAATAATAATAATAATAATAATAATAATAATAATAATAATAATAATAATAATAATAATAATAATAATAATAATAATAATAATAATAATAATAATAATAATAATAATAATAATAATAATAATAATAATAATAATAATAATAATAATAATAATAATAATAATAATAATAATAATAATAATAATAATAATAATAATAATAATAATAATAATAATAATAATAATAATAATAATAATAATAATAATAATAATAATAATAATAATAATAATAATAATAATAATAATAATAATAATAATAATAATAATAATAATAATAATAATAATGGAATTAGGAATATATATACTTAGTGGGTTCGTAAAATTAAAAATCGAGTTTGCAGAAATTCAAAATGCTCTTTATTTCCGTAGAAAGAGAGTTGTACAACTCTGATATCAGCAGAATGACGTAACACACACGAATGCAATCTTCGAGGTCATCTGCCACGTCTATGGACAACTGCATTCACTCACTCGCAGCTTCGCTGCACGTCTGATTGACTAGCAGCTCCAGGTCAGCATTTATACACGAGCCGCTGTTTCTCGAAAGTTGTCGAAACCACACGATCTTTCGTTGCGTAGCGAGACAAGGGGAGACTTATCCAGACATCACTCCGTCTCCCCCTCTCACCGTCCCGTCTCTGCCTCGGCAAACGTCAACCATTCACTCACGTGTGAGCGTGGCTTGGAAGCTATCTGTCTCTTTCCTGCCAGCTGGCTGCAGCCCGTCGCAAATGATGCCTCGTGACAATGTATAGAGAATTTAATGCATTGTTCAGCAACCTATTTTTTGGGAAAATATGTTTCCTGTATATATTTGTACATAAAATGTTGGTTGTTTAGGAGTTCATGACATAAAACAACATTTTTCTTTTCATTGAAACCTAAACACATGGGAAGTTCTTTTTAAATGTCAAAAATGTCCACACAAATCAATAGCCATGTTCAATAATCAATTACCTACTTACTAGAATGTGAAAGTTTCCACAGCTGGCATCAGTTATCATGGCTTTCTGGTGTAAAAACTAGACTCTGCAGTATAATAGTCCAATACAGGGCCAAGGCCTGCCTCTGACTGCTGCATGCCCTACTGCTGTTCACAACATATCATTATTTCAAACTAGTTTTTTATAGTTTTGAATAACTGGTCAATATAAGAGATCAACAACAATGTACCAAATAAAAAGCATACATTTTTGTAAATCATACAATTTATATGTAGGACAAAAAGATAATGATTGCGAGTGCAATATGTAAAAATTGCAGTGCAGAAGTACTTGGGGAACAAATGGAGTGGAAATTATAGAGGAATGCAAAATATGAATATAGAAAGAAGAAGCAGTAACAACGCAACTAAGCTCTGAAGGAGTTGCTCACCTTTGGAACCTAAATACGAGCTAGTAGCTGTGTAAACAGAAGGCCTTTCCGCTTATAGGATGTCCTTAGGTATATTGTACCTCCCTCTGGAAATGTTATTCATTATGGTTGAGTACATTTTTCAGTTATATATTTTTCTGTATATGAGTTTGAAAATATTGTTCTGCTGAAGAATCCTGAATACCAACCAAACAAGACTATGACAGAGTCAACATGAAAAATTCAATGCCATGGCCAGGATTTGAACTATGGTCTCCTGGTTTCCATCCAGTCACTCTAACCCATTGAGCTACCATGGCCAACGTGCCGTCCTGCCATTAAATTCTCCATTTGATTCCTATATTTCCCCGGTAAACCATTATGGGCTCTCGCATCCGAGATAAACTGTTTGAGTATCAATTAACTAAAAACAAAATACTATGACATTTTATAGTTTTATATGTGTTTGGAGGAATTTGGTAACAGTGACGTCAAAATTAATCACAAAAAGTATTTGTAGTTGGTTTATTGATACTCGTCACTTACTTTTTTATATTATTGAAAGACTAGTTTCAAAGGCAATTGCCTCCATTTTCAATCTCTTTCCAACTGGCATCTGTTGTTGTCTGCTCTTTCTCTCTGGTGGTGGAACTATTCCATTGACATTAAATGACATTGTATGACATTGTATTGAGATTGTATTCACATTAAATGACATTGTATGACATTGTATTGACATTAAATGACATCAAATGGTATGGTAGCTCAATGGGTTAGAGTGAGTGGATGGAAACCAGTAGATCCGTGGTCCAAATCCCAGCAGTGGCATTGAATTTTTCATGTTGACTCTATCAATCCAATACCTTAGCCTGTATATGGCTAGTGTGAAGAAATGATTAATTTCAATCAATTAACTTAAATAGCCTTATGACTCTTGATTGTTCCTCCTTTTCTTTCCTTTGCACGATCTTTCAGAATGAATAAGCATTTGACTGATTGCTTTGCATATTCAAACACACTTGTTTAATTTAAATTAATTTTCCAGTAAAAATATGTTACAAGTAATGTAGTGAAGATAAAACGATAACTTTTAGATGAATAAATACATATTATAAATTTATCATTGGTGCAGAAATTCACATGAATGCATCAAATCAGATTTCTTCTGCTTCCTTTTAAAATATTTTCAAGTTAATTGTTTAATCACAATTGTTGAATCCATATTTCTTTGGTTTAGTGACTCACACAGCTTTCATTGTATATTTTCTTTCAGGAGATACATGCACAGATGACAATGGACAATCTGGGATTTGTACACCTCTTGATGACTGTGACAAATTGATTAGTAATTTGGACAGTGGAGCTAAACCATACATTTGTGGCTTACCTGAACAAATACCTATTGTGTGCTGCCCTACTGGAAAAAATGTAACTCATGAGAGACAGTTAAATAGCAAGAGTCAACAGAGTAAGTTGGTGACCTTTTAACAATTTCTGTGTCTATGTATGCATAAAATTAATTTAATTTTGAGTTGAACTAGTACTTGATGCTCCAAATATTGCTAGTGTTTACACATTTCATTAGGACCTTCCCAACATTCACAGCTAATTCAACTCATTAGCTCATTAGACTCATTAGTAGTCGACATTAGCTGAAAATGTTAGGAAGGTCTTAATAAAATGCATCCTAGGTAAACACTAGCAACTTCTGGAGTATGGAGTAATTTGACTCAAAATTATATTGCCATTAATGTTGCGAAGTTTCTAATGTTTTAAGACAATCCATCCTTCCACATACCCATAAGGTAGAAGATTTCTTTTTGAAATTATCATTTTTTCAAAAATCTCTAACAATTTAAATTACAATAAAATATCTCTAAGATAAAACATATATCTTAAATTATCTGAAAACAGTCTGGGAAGTCTTCTTCATTCAGAAGGAATTTTATATAATTTTAATAGATAAAAATATGCTATATAAAAATACCTACAGATTTCTTATTTAAAAAGGAACTGAAGAAATTTCTAATAGACAGAGCTCTTTATTCTGTGCATGAACACCTGTAAGTTGTTTAGTGAATTAGGTTCCAAATATTTATTACATTGTGATATTTAACTAAGTTTACCTTATTATGAATAAACTGCAACACTATTACACAAATACAAATATTTGCAACAAGAACTTCACTTATCTTAAGAAAATGATGTAAAATTTTCTTATTAATTGATGATATTGATTTCGTAAACATTTGCCTACATCCTCAGTCATCAAACAACTTCATCGTCAATGATACTATCAGTTGTTACTATGTTTTTTCCAATATTACTAAAATCTGAAAACGAAACAAATCTCAAAACAGAATAAACTGCTGGTATTTCAAAATTCATTATGCGATGTTTATTTTTTAAAATAAATCTTTTTCCCAAACCATTAAATCTATCTGGCCATTTAATTGTTTTAATAATTTAACTTCGGGATTTATTTCATGATTAAATGACCAAAAATGATCTGCCTTGGCCGATTGATCAGTTTGTTTATACTTAATGTTACGAATATTTTCTTTCGTTCTAGTTTCCAAATTACATTTCATCTTGCCAATATAAACCTGATCACAATCTAAACAGTTAAATTGATAAATACCAGATCTTTTATTATTAGTAAATTTATCCTTTTTAGAGAAATATAGTAAGTTTTTAATACTATATTTATTTTGAGGAGCTAAAGTTCTACCAAACTCTTTAAAAAGTTTTTGAAAATGTTTATTAACCCAGGAAGGTATGTTAATTTTTTAAAATTATAATCATCTTTTTTTAAGGTTGGAAATGTCATTAACAGTTTTTTGATATTTAAATTTTTCAATCTTTCTTGTATAAGGTCTTTATTAAAACCATTAATTAAAGAAGTATTAATAATATGTTTATATTCTTTATTAAATTACTCTTTATTCAGGGGTATATTTATTAATCTATAAATCAAACTATTAAAAACAGCAAGTTTATGTGAAAAAGGGTTAAAACTTTTATTTTTTACGTAATTATTGATATGAGTAGACTTCCTATAAATACCAAAGTTTAATTCATTATTATTTCTTATTATCTTTAAATCTAGAAGAGGAATAATTCATTAATTTCAGTTTATAATATGAATTTTATAGAAAAAGCTATATTTATAGGAAAAGCCATCTGAGTACAACACAACAGATTTTTTTTTTGAAATTACAACTTTTGTCAAAGTTTTTGCCTATCCTAATTTCATTATTTTTGTCAGGGCCATAATCCTAACAAAAAAAGTGGCGGGACACATGCCTAAAAATTTGTCCATATGCTGGAGAACTGATCAGAATTCTGCACTTGTAGAGTCGCCTTCCTGCTTTGATTATCCTCAGCATGCGTACGACTTTTTATGCATTCTTTTATGTAAACCTCTGGATTCCACATAGATACTGGAGGTCTGTTAATAGTCATAAACATTATTTGAATGAATATATTTTGTATGCAGTACCTTGAATGTTAAATTAAGTAAGGTAATGAATTAAAAAAAGTATAAATAATATTAGTAAGGGGACTGCGTCCCCCTCTGAAAAATAGTGGGGGGATGGCATACATCCGCGTTCACCCTCCACTATGGCCCTGATTTTTGTTATTGCTTTTTATTAGTGTGATACAATGTTATCAGTTGCAGTGTTTTGTTTAATAGTAAGCTAGCACAATAAATATTATACAGATATAACTATTTGTAACAAAAAGCTTCATTTATCTTAAGAAAGATAAAGCACTTTCTTAAGTTAAGTTATTTGTTTCAAATAGTTATATCTGTATAATATTTATTGCTTCACTGTAACTAGCTTCATTTTCTATGACCGCGCCGAGGCTCAGTGGTTAGACCGCTTGGCTCTCACCAAGGCAGCCCGGATTCGATCCCAGGCGACAGCAAAGTGAGATTTGTGGTGGACAACACGGCGCTGGGGCGGGTTTTCTCCGGGATCTTAGGTTTACCCGCCATCTCATTCCACTGGTGCTCCATCCTCATCTCTTGTATCATCAGTGTCATCGCCTGCGGTGCCATATGTAGTAAAAGCGGGCGTTAAACACTATACATATTTCATTTCATTTTCTATGTAATTTGCACAATAAAGCCTATGATAAATAGATAAAAAAACTTTTAGTTAATTGATGGAAATTAATCATTTCTCCACACTAGCCGTATATATATAATTCTCCACGGTTAGTGTGGAGAAATGATTAATTTCCATCAATTAAGTAAAATAATAAGAGTTAAATGATGAAGCCTGGGACTTAAGTACTTACAATAGTAAGTCGTCACAAACGGTGTATCTCGGATGCGAGAGCCCCTAGTGGTCTACCGGAGAAATATACAAGTCTACTGGAGAATTTAATGTCAGGAAGGCACGTTGGCCATGGTAGCTCAAAGGTTAAGAGCGACTGGACGGAAACCAGGAGATCCGTGGTTCAAATCCCGGCCATGGCATTGAATTTTTCATGTTGACTCTATCCATCAGATAAAAAAACTGTTTACAACTGGAAAATGTATTAGTTATCGCATTGTTCCTTATATATAAAACAGCTTAGACATAATAATTTGGCTTTTATGTGTATCTTTAATTAAATTATATATTTAAACATTTTTAAGTTGCTATTACTGTTTACAAATAACACCATGTACTCTAAATAATCTTTCCCATAACTTTAAACTCATTTTACTTCCAGACTCTATATATCTTAGTGTGATTTACCAAGTAAATTGGTAGTGTCTGAGAATACTTCATCACTGAATCAACATAATTGTAAACCCTATTTGTGTACAGAGTGTATGGAGTATGGCAAGATGAACCAGAGGACAGAGGACTTTGCTTCTTCAATACCTCTAGTTCCTGCTATCATAGGTGGTGACAGAGTTAGACTGGCAGAGTTCCCCCATATGGTAATTTCTATTTCTTTGATCTGCTCTTCATTATATATTTACTTTTTATGTTATATTTTTCACCTCTGTTTCCCCTTCTTTTCCTTAACATCTAAGTATAATAGGGATTTCAACAGATCCTCATGGAAATAATTCCATATGGAACATGTTAATATCAAGAAAGAAATAATTTCTGTTATTGGTATTTTATTCAGCCTAATGAAATTATTAAAAATGGAACAGTTGATAAGCATTTATCATTCACTTATAAATTCCTATTTCATTTGTTTGAATCACATCTGGGAACATACCATAGAAGTTTAATAAGCGAATGAGAAACACTACAAAGAGCAATAAGGATTTTTATGTGATATCATATGAAACCCCGAACAAAGAACAAATTTAAATAACAAAAATCTCAGCCTTAAATGTTATAATATATCTCAGATTAACTGTATGTACAGATGTATTCATATATCTTGACAGAAATCCTGCGTAGTAGGGATGAGTAACAACTACGGTGTGAATAGCACATCTATCGCCACAATGTGTCATATGCATAAGATTACGAAAGGGGAGTATGCTGAACAACCTGACTAAAAATAAAGCTTACCTTTTACAAGTCAAAGTTCATTCTCAAAGATTATAGCGAGTATTGCAGCTCTTCTAAGTTAAGGCAGTAACTCTGCTGATACCAAATGGCATCCTCTGTCTGATTGACTTTTTATGGTTCATCTTCATCCTCTGCATGCTAATCTTGTCCTGCTTCCACATCATCTTCTTCCTTTCACTTTCACCAGTGTACCATTTAAGTGAATAACTAACTTCTCTCTTGCATCCAGAATTCCCTCAGTTCACTTCAACTTTCCTTGCATGTCTAGGTACATGCTTCTCAACTTTTTATCTGCAAATTGTATTACATTGTCCAATTTAAGTTACATTATGTTTGAAAACCCATATAGGACCGGTGCCCACTCAGCATCATGAGGAAAGTGAGGAGCTTACATTAGGTAAGCAGCCCTGGTCATGGAAACCAACATTCAGGCTGGGGGATGCCGAGATGCTGACCACATCTCCTCCCCATATCGGTTGGATGATTGTCCACCTCTGCCATGCGTAAGTGGGCGTGAGGCTGGCAGTCGGGTTGGTAGGCCTTGGCCCTCTAAGGGCTGTCGCGCCATGGGTTATGTTTGAAAACCCAGTTCTTTTAGTATGGCCCTTAGTTCTATAGGTTCAATTCTAGGTTTTTTTTTTTTTTTTAATTTACGTCCTCCAACATTAACTCATATCGGATGATGAATGAAATTGGTGAAATGATGCTGAAATGAGTCCAGGGTCCATGGAGCTTAGAGCTACCCCACATTTGTCTTCCAGGATAAGGGAAAACTCCAGAAAAAACCTTATCCAGGTAACTCACCCTGGCCGAGATTCGAACTAGGGACCTCTTGAAGCTAAGGCAGACATGCTACCATCTACACTGCCGAGGCAAGCTCCCAGTGGTAGGGAGGCAGTCTTAGGATAATATGATTGTGCTCCTAAAGTATTTTGTCTATTTTATAGGAAGTGATCATTTTAGGAGTAGGATAAGCTGATAAATTTCAGAGCTACTTATGTTCGAAAAATATGTATTTCTGAAGTCATGTTCAACCATGTGTCTCCGTAGCTAGGATATCATTTGTTCTTTGAGGATTTGGATGTTTCTCAGTTTTCACTTTCTAATATGGTGTGTTGTCTATAACAAGCTCAGATCTAGGAGATAGATGAATAATAGATGAACCTTTTCTCAGATCCAGTAATTCATACTATCGTGATAATCTCCATGCTTTTGTTGGGTTTATAATTGTACATAGGTGCTTGGAACAAAACCCTGTTCTCCTCCAGCATGCACAGATACTAACTGCTGGCCTTTTGACATAGATGCAGAGTCCCTGTAGCAATTACCATTGTAGGCCTATGGTATTGTATGTACTGCACTGATATAAGTTTCATCCATATAAACTTTATTGTGGCCTTCATTGTGATATCCTTGGATATCTCACAGATACTTAAGCCTTTTGTCCATATGGTATGATATTCCATTAACATTTTTCTGTTGCATTTGGTTTTCTTCTATCTAAATCCTAGCTTCAAAAGAACTGTTCTTAATGTTGAGGAATACCCTTGAAAGTCAGTAGAATTTTGAAGCTTCACAAGCACTTTCTTCAGAGTTGGTCTTTCTTTTTCTGTGATTTAAAAATTATTCACAGTTTGCCTAGCTACTTCTTCATTAAAACCATCCAAAACACAACCACAGAAAGAAAACAAAATAATATTCAACTAATAACACCAAATTTCAGTGAATATGGCATTCAATCTGTAGTATACACAGCTTTCAAGGTGTATAATCTGTTGCCATGTGAAATAATAACTGTGTAAATTCTGGATAGCCCGCTTTGGTAGCATAGATGGTAGCATGTCTGCCTCACATTCAAGAGGTCCTGAGTTCGAATCTCGATTAGGGTAAGTTACCTGGATAAGGTTTTTTCTGAGGTTTTTCCTTATCCTGATAGACGAATGTTGGGTAACTCTAAGCTCCATGGACTACGGACTCATTTGAGTATCACTTCAGCCATTTCATTCCTCGTCCGATATGACTTAATGTTGGAGGACGTAAATTACAACAACAAAATACTGCATACATTTAAAAACAAATTAAAGCAAAATGTAGAAAATTCATCACAGTAGAGTGTATTTAAATGAGTTACAGCTGCAATGCCACAAATGTTTAATTTATCTATATGTTAATACCAACTTCCTAAAACTGTATATGTAGTGACCTGGGTAAAGCTCTACCTCATTAATAGCATATTTTTAAATAAATATTGTACATGAATAGAAATTACTTTAAAACTGTATTTGTTTGGTGTCCATTACAGGCGGCGTTGGGTTATGGAGATGAAAATAACATTTCTTGGCTCTGTGGTGGAAGCCTCATCAGTGAACGATTTGTCCTAACAGCAGCACATTGCCTTGCTACACATGACAAGTTAGTATAATAAAACTGGCTATCAATATGCATAAGAATTGTGTTCTGTAGTATTGTTTATTTCTCTTTCATCAATAGCTGCCCATTTTTGTATAGATATCTAATATAGAATAATTCAGTTTAATACAGTACTACAGTCTGATTTTTCAAAGAAGATATGTGAAGGTCATCTGTTTCTCCACATGGTGTGCTGCAATGTTACCCAGTAGCAGACAGGAAGTACTGCAGGTCCCCTTTCTTTATCCTTTCAACACTCGAAACATAAACAAGGGTTCAAGTTATCTCACCTCATCAAAAACATGCACAGTTAATCTGTATTAGCCTACTTTAAGAACAAAAATAATTTGTTCACACATTCACTGCATTGTAGCGTCTTCACATGTGTGAATTCTTTTAAATAATTTTTGCACAATGTAACTAACATTCCTTACTTATCGTTATTGTTGCTATGCATTGTAAGTTGACATTCCCACACTAGTGCGGTCAGTATTCCGCCATAGAAACACATATAGGCGAGCACGTTCTAAAATCTAACATTTACCTTCAATTATATTTATTAATATTTCAGCTATCTTAACTACTAAAATTCAGATTGATAAAAATACACATAGTGCAAAAAATAGTATGTAATACACATAACGAAACCTCAGCACAAGCACCTTGTTTCTTCAAACATATTCTCGTTTCATATAAAGTGCTTACCACATTAGTATCGCATTATACTATTATTAACAACTTTGTCAATTGCCATATTCATATCAATGCCACCAATATGATGGAATTTTGGTCTACAGGAATTCTTTTACATGCAAGCATACCTACTGACATGGGACTGCAGCTTTTGGTTGAAAGGAATAACTGGTTCATTGATAAGCAGCAAATTCTCGTCTTCCTGTTCAAAGAATTCCCTAAGAGAACAGACAAACTCTCAAGCTTAACTATGCAATGAAACACCCCGACCATAAGCCTTGGGCCATGAATACTCGGTGTATCCCTAATTTTACAGCCACCACGTGTTGATTCCATAACAACATATTTTAATTGTGTTTTCACAAAGTAGGCTAACAATACACAATACAACTGAACACTCAAGCAAACTCTATTTCCTGCACACAACTAACGATAACTGACCTGAGCAGGTGATTCACCAGTGTAACCAATCTGGCAACCTTTGTTTACATTTCCATAGCAACAACCTTCCCCTCTTACCCTTTGCATCCCTTGCTTGATGACCTTCACGTATCTTCTTTTAAAAATCAGACTGTAGTAATTGTACATGAGAGGAGAAAGAAATACCTACTGCTTTTAGTTAAGTTTGCTTAACAGTCGCAAAAACTATTTGTAGTTGGTATACTGATACTCGTCACTCGCTTTTTTTATATTAATGAGAGACTAGTTTCAAAGGCAATTGCCTCCAGTATTGTAGCTGAGTGTATAACTACACATTCAAACAGATCACACTATGATCCATAGTTTAAACTGATTTAATGTTCCACTTTTAAACTTAAGTATGGATAATATCATACTGCAACAAGACTATTAGACAGCTAGGAAAAAAGGCCTGTACTTCATTAATCAAATTTCAAATTATCTGGAAAATTCAAAGCTGCAGATGAATCTCATTAAAACAAAATATATTTAATCTGAGTTATGTCACAGTAATGAATGTGAGTTAGTCATTAGTAAAACGATACAAATATTCAGCAAATAGATTAGATATTTGTTTAAGATCTTCTTGGGAAACAAGCCAGGTGAAAAGACAATTAGAAATTGACTTTTCGGGAGCGTACATCGCACCCATCATCAGGATATATTAAGAAATGTTATAACCACAAAATAGATATAACTGGATATAACACAAATATCAACAAAGACAAAACACTATCTACCAATACTCGCATTGCTGAACAAAAGACTGTTTTCAGTAAATTGAATGCCAGGTCAGAAGATGGCATGAGTGTAGAAAATTAATTAATTAGGTCAAAGAAACGTAAATACTTAACTTTATGACCAAGCTGTATAGATCTGTGCTTCTTAAGCCGATTGATTTCCATTTTAAGGTGGTTTCCAAGAGAAGCTGAACTGAAATCCAGCATTACGATTAAGCAAGATTCCCCTACTGGTCTACCGGGGAAATATGAATCAAATGGAGAAATTAATGTCAGGACAGCACGTTGGGCATGGTAGCTCAATGGGTTAGAGCGACTGGAGGGAAACAAGGAGATCCATGGTTAAATTCCCGGCCATGGTATTGAATTTTTCATGTTGACTCTTATCTATCAAAAACCTTAGCCTATATACGGCTAGTGTGAAGAAATGATTAATTTCCATCAATTAACTAAATTTACCTTATGATTTTATATATAAAGGACGTTTATTATACATGATCATGCCCATGATATATGGGTCCTTGTTGCTCAAAGTTTTTGTTTTATTTTCTATGGAAGTTATTTATTCCTGTGTTGTTTTAGTGACAATCTCTATTTAACAATGTAAATTTACTTTCTGACTGGACTAGTAAGATAAACTTATAAACATACCATGATATAAATGATAAAAAGGTCTTCCTTTTGAATATGTCTTTCACTGACTTTCAGCTTGGTCGTAAAAGTTTGAAGCTGCACCATAAACCTTTTTTCTGTGAAATTATTATTCTAAATTACTAATAGCTCCCCATTTTTCAATACCATATGCTATATGCAAGTGTATTAGACATTAATATATCAGTTTTAGTGTTTATCTTTCTATATGATTTGATAATTTTCTTAACAGATATATTAAATTAGTGCATAGTTTTTACTAATATCAACCTGAGCATTGTAGATACGTTGTCAATAAAAATTCCAAGAATTTTTATCTAATCTAAGACCTGAAGCTTTCTTATTATTTTAGTTAATTGATGGAAATTAATCATTTCTTCATACTAGCCTAAGAGTTATATGATGAAGCCTGAGACTCAAGTACTTACGATAGTAAGTCGCCACAAATGGTATATCTCGGATGCAAGAGCCCCTAGTGGTTTACCGGAGAAATATGAGTCAAATGGAGAATTTAATGTCAGGACGGCACGTTGGCTATGGTAACTCAATGGGTTAGAGCGACTGGACAGAAACCAGGAGATCTGTGGTTCAAATCCCGGCCATGGCACTGAATTTTTAATGTTGACTCTATCATAAGGTAATACTTTTAAAAATCTTCTAAAAGAATTCCTCATTGACAAATGTTTGTACAGTGTAAATGATCCATAACTACTTATTATCAAAATTATCACTTATGCTGCCTTTGTGGTACACTTATGTGATTTCATAAGTTTAATTCAGTTTGATTCAATTAATTTGTTTTATTTTTCTGTGAAAAGATAACAGATATAAATTTTTCATCCAACCTCATTAACAGAATAATTCTCATCTTTGCTATGTATCCTTTATGGAAGATAATTCATTTGACCTACTAAGATGCTAGCTATGTAGAATGAATCTTAACTCATGACTTGCAATGGCTTCAGTTTTCAAGTGCATTTTTTCCATTATCCTTCATAGCACATCTGCACTCGCCAGTAGTGAGCTCACAGCCCCTGGCAGTTTCTTCTTACTTCTCATACTGTTACTATACTTACAATGGTTCATTGTCTTTCACCTGCAATATAGAATGGAACGCTGAGGACTATGACTCAATTTCGGTTCCATACAATAACATCTCTTAAGTATCATGCTTAAGTTTCAATGGGAAGGACAGTATTTTAAAAAAATTGCAGCATAGTTACAAGTATTTATAGAAATATCCTGCTTTATAAGCATTAAAATTAAAATCAAATAACAGATTAAAAACTTTTTAATATTTATAATTCTGTACTCATGTTGGTAAAATTTATTGCAGAGGACTAGTACGTTGGGTTCGACTTGGAAGCTCAAATCTGAAGCGCGCAGATTATGCAGGAGAAATTCAACAGCTTTTTGTACAGCATTTGTATCGTCACCCTGACTATAAACCTCCTGCACGCTACAATGATATTGGATTACTAAAACTGGACCGTGATGTTCAATTTACTGCTTCTGTTAGGCCAGCATGTATCCATGCACAAGAAACACTGCCCAGTTCTAAACCAGAAGCCATTGGCTGGGGTTTAACAGAATGGGGTATGTAGCAAATATTGATTTTATCATTTAATCTGGATATTGCTTTAATCACATTAATTAGCTCTAAATATGCTCGTTCTCTGAAACATTATTTGAGAATATCAAATTGCAAAAGTTATGATTTGCATATGTAAAATATGAAGCTATTAACAGTGAAGCAAACAAATAGATACAAATATAATAATTTGTAACATAAAACTTCACTTATCTTATAAGAAATGACGACACTTTTCTTATAAATTGAACAGGATCGTGATTTCGTGAAACTTTTTCCACGTCATCAGCCAGAATCACAAATAATCTCATTGTCAGTGCTAAAAATTAAAGTTATTTCATTTCTCTAAAAAAGATAAAATTCCTAATAATAAAAAATCTGGTATTTATTAATTTCATTCTTTTGATTGTGATAAGGTTTATATTGGAAAGATAAAACATAATTTGGAAACCAGAACGAAAGAACATTTTCGTAACATTAAGTAGAAACAGATTGATAAATTGGCCGTAGCAGATCATGTTTGATCATTTAACCATGAAATAAATCCAGAAGTAAAATTATTAAAACAATTAAATGGTCCGATAGATTTAATGGTTTGGGAAAAGATATTTATTTTAAAAATGAACATCGCGTAATGAATTCTGTTTTTAAATTTGTTTCATTTTCAGAATTCGGTATTACTAATAAGAACATAGTGACATCTAGTGACTGTAGCATTGACAACGAGATTGTTTGTGATTTTGGCTGATAAAGTGGAAAAAGATTCATGAAATCGTGATCCTGTTCAATTTATAAGAAAAGTGTCATCATTTCTTATAAGTGAAGTTTTAAGTTACAATTATTATATTTGTATATTATTTGCAGTTTCTGAATGCTACTTCCCAACACATTATTCAAGAAACACAGAAAATAAATGCTTTCTTGGCAATTACTGTTAATTTTTTCTCCTACCTTCTTTTGATTTAGAAAGCTGCAAATAGTCTACTATAGAGATAGAAAGTGAATTCTGAGCATTTCACACCAAATCTCTTAAGTAGTTGGAAGTTTAGATCTTCATGGCACTTTTAATTAAAGAGATGTAAGAAAATAGTTAAAGATTAAATATTCTAATAATTACAGTAAATGATGTATTATGTTCAATAAAATATTCTTCACATAAGTGATTTTTGTGATAAATAATTACATTTTAAAGTAATAATGGTCCACTAATTTTTAGCTAACAATCATAGTAGGTTACATTTTGAACCAGACCTTCTCTATGGTCCTTTGTTATTTAAGAAAATAAAATCTTCATAGTTTTCACATAATATATACAATGGAAGAAGTTAAGCTGGTGAATATGAAGATTTCTCATTCCCAAGCACCAAAATGATCTCTTTGAAGAAGAAACATAGTCAGCAACCATCAAGAACTGGGAGATGAATGTCTGGTAATTCTAAGCTCTATGGACAAGCAATTAACTAATTATAGACAGTTAAATTCTATGGTCTTTGAGCCATCGTTCAGCAAGGTTTATTATCCCACGATGGTACCAGTCTCTGGTTTTTGATGCAAAGAATTCTGTGACACCCACTTGCACTGCTTCAAGGTTAACAAAATTTATTCTATGTAGAAAATGGTCCATGGATCGAAACAGATGATAATTTGATGGTGCAAGATCAGGTCTTTATGCTGTGAGCTAGCAGTTTGTTTCCTCCCAATTCCTGAAATTTTTCTAATGTTATTCATACATATCTGGTGTTGCATTGTCTTATTACAATAGAACTCTAATGCTGAGTATCAACGTCCCAAAATTTCACAAACTCATTCCAGTTGTTGAGAATAAAGATTCACATCAGTCACCTGCCTGTCTGGAATAAACTTCCAGTGAATCACACCTTCAAAATTCCACCAGTCACACATTACTTTGGGACCAAACTGATTTTTTTAACAATGATTTTAGCAGGTTGGTGGAGATCGAATCACCTTTTTGAGACATCAGGGTTTCGGTAATATGTCCATTTTTTCTCACAAGTGACAATTCACCTGACAAATCTATCATCCATGGGATTACAGATAAGCTGACGACAGATACCTATCCACTCTACGTTCGGGCTGTTGAGGTGTCAGTTCATGAGGTACAGTTCTACAACTTCTGTGTGATTTCCCAAGTATCTTAATGTGGCGATATCTATCATCCATGGGATTACAGATAAGCTGATGACAGATACCTATCCACTCTACGTTCGGGCTGTTGAGGTGTCAGTTCATGAGGTACAGTTCTACAACTTCTGTGTGATTTCCCAAGTATCTTAATGTGGCGATGTATGGTATCCTTTGATGCACCAAGTTCTTCTGAAAGTCTATGGATACTATTTTGCAGATTTCCTCAAAAAACTTGGTGTGTATTGTGACTTTGTGGGTTCGTAGAATTAGAAGTCCAAGCTGCAGAAATTCAAAATGTTCTTTATTTCCGTAGAAATACACTTTGGTCAATTCTTAGAGTAACAGAATTACCTAACACACACAAATACAATGCTCAAGTTCGTTGACCACAAAAAAAGAGTTCACTCAACTTCCAGTTCAATTAGCACTCTGTCTTTATGACTCTGTTTACAACTCTCATTACGACTCCATTTATGACTACTGATAAACTAGCCACGTCTTCTTTTAATACACGACAATTCATGATTGCAGATGATTGTAGAATGTTCTCTATCAATCAAGATGTCACTAGAATTTTCCATTTATCTAACTTTATTTGTTTTATCATACTCTTTATCTCCGTGCTACACTATCAGTCCCTTTACTCTCTCCGCCGCACTGTCCCTTTATGCGCGTTGCCACCAGTTGCGACAGAATCCTCAATATTCCACACTCTAGGTCTTCCAGAATGTGATAAATCTTTAGTGTTTTTGTCTCCATTGTTGAAATATTGGAAACATCATTGGGCCACACGTTCACTAACGACGCCTTCTCCTTCCACTTCACATATTCTTCGAGCTGCAGCAGCGGTTTTATAATCTTGTTTCCAGGAATGTTAAGGACTCTTAAGTTCAAAGTTTATCACCATTTTGTGATTGTTTATTAACTACTGAAGACTGATACATGCTCACAAGTATGCAACACTAGCCATGATACCCTGTAAAAAGCATTGCAAAACCAAAGAAACCCAGTAACTTTTCCAAAACACCAAAATCCGAAAACTGACATTTCATGTACATTAACTTTTTAATTTAGGTAATTCTCTTTACTTTCTGAGGAAGTCAAAATATCCCATTCACAGCATCACAGTTGAGGATTGTCAACATCACCGGTCCATGTTAATGGATTTTTCATACTTATACCTATTAAAGACACAATACTTTTTTTTTCAGGAACCTCCAAGCTCAGTGATGATCTTATGAAAGTAGATCTTAACTTTATTGATATGGAATACTGCAACACCACATATGCACCTCTTATAGGAGGCAAAAAATTAAGCAGGGGCCTTGATAAACAAACAATGCTATGTGTGGGTGACCTTGAAGGAGGAAAAGATACTTGTCAGGTAGGTTTCAAGGACATTACTTTTGATTAACTATAGTAATAGTGGTGATGATATTGGTAATCGATATTTACTTGCTTATTTATACTATACTCTTTAAGATTTCATATGGCCTGAAGATAACCTAGATTATAGGTCACATTCCAGCTTATAACAGAAATGAATAACAGTACTTTCTATAACTCTTCTTAATAATAATTCATACATTGCATGTATATGCATTCCTCATGCATATATGCTGGATGGTACATGTCCCCCATAAAACTGTTGTTTCACTAAAAGATATGCTAATTTTAGTGGCTTTTTGCATATGATAGCACACTAACACAAATTTATTAACTTCAGTGTCATTTAATGTAGTGGTTTTTACATATGTTAGCAAACTAACTCAGACATTTTAATTTCAGTGATATTAATGTATTTTAATGTTATAATAAATGAGTTCCTTACCTTAACTTATTGTATATTCAAAGTCATCTTCTTCCTCCTCCTTCTTCTCTTGCAATGTAGGGTCCTCAACATGCGAAGCGGCGTAATTTTCAACCAATATCTTCATCCTCTTTCTTTCCCCCTATCTGGTACATTAGATTTTCTGTCACGTCACTATTCATTTTATTTATTATGCTGTATGCAAGTATCAGCTCGCTCACCGAGCGGGATGGCTCAGACGGTTTCGTCTGTGCCCGACATTCGGGACACCCTGGTTCGATTCCCGTGGCTGACCTACATGATCCATGGGTTTTTGGGGGTTTTCCCGCATCGCTAGGCGAATGCTGGGTAGGTTAATTACATCCCCAGAATTTCCAGTCCTTCCATTTCATCTCCATTATCATTTCATGTCATCTCTCATCTGGTGGTCTATTTCAGGGTAGAAGTGTCGGCGGGAGTCTCGGCGGTGCATGGCGGGATGATATGCTCTGAGGAAAACTGCTTCCTCCTCCGGTAGGTCGGTTGCCGGCCTCAGCTGCTCTGCTCGGACCATTTTGGGACCGCCCGCCAGGGACCTTTGGGGCTCGGAACGCCTGCTTGAAACCATTAGGGCTCGGCTGCTGGGCTCGTTGCCATTCCGCTGCAGGGGAGCGGGTTCATTGTCCTGGCTTGTCGGGGGAGGTCTCTATCCGAGTATACTGTAGGGAGCCTGCCCTCTGAACTGTCGTTCCTTAGGTCGGCCGCCCTCTCTCTCCGCCTCATCCTTCCTCCCGGGGGTGTCCCCACTTGGGGGCATAGGAACAATGGGTCCAGTATGGTGGCCTACGTATCGAATCCCATCCGTAATGAAATCCCAATCCCAATCAGCTTGCTCTCTTCTGACGTTAACTTCCAACTTATCTCAAGCCCTTCCGTTAGATTCAGTGTACCCACCACCGTTCTACAATCTAGCATCTCCACCTTTATACTCACATTATTTCCCGTATACATTTTTATCGGTGTCCCGTAAAATTTACATCTCTCCCCTTTTTTCCCTATTTTTCACATTCACATGCCGCGTTAAACACATAACCTTCCTGACATTCTACGAGACCCGTTTCTACATTCCCATAGTATACGTTCCCACACCGTGCTCCTCCGCCGCATTTTGTTACGGGTTTTAAACAGTAATACACATTTTGGAATCCTTCCACATTCATTATATCTGCATCATGGCGTTCATCCACATTAAACCCACAACTTCCAAAGCTCATGCACACTTCCCACTATAACATCTGCTACCGCCAGCATCAATGCCACCTTCATTTTTAATTTTTATCTCAGTAAGACCTGAAGCTTTCCTGGCGACGACTATGTTCAAGTTCTTCTCGGGAAGTACGCCAAGTAAAAAGACTATTAGAAATCCTGATGATGGGAGAGATGTACGCTTCCGAAACGTCGGTTTCTAATCGTCTTTTCCCCTGGCTTGCTCCCAAGAACTTGAACAATTTTTTTTCTCCTTTTTCGCCCTCTTTTATATCCCTCGTCCTCCACCCTTTTTTCGTCAGTCGTCTTCTAACTCTCGTCCCGTTTAATTCAACGTAGGTGCCCTCTCTTTCCTTATTTTGTTTTTCTCCTCCTCCTCCTCCTCCTCCTCCTCCTCCTCCTCCACCACCACCACCTCCTCCTCCTCCTGCTCCTCTGGTTTTCATCCTTTAACTTCTTCCTTTCTTTTCAGCCATGTCTGAATTAGTCAAAAATCTCCAAAGCTACGGTCATCTCAGCAACCTCTCCCCTGAAGAATGTCGTGTCATCGCCATGCTTGATCCACTTTTTTTTAATAATGTACCCGCCCCGGGACATCAATATTGTATGGGCGTGTATAGATTCTATGTGCCAGGCAGAATTCCGTCCGTTCCTAACCTGCGACAAGCATTGGAATCGTCCGGAACGGCGCACACACATAATGGACGCCCTCCTGTTGTTGAGAACTGTCCATTTTGTAGCACCTCTGTATAATGTTTTTTTTTTTTTCAATAAAGTTGATAGCCCTCTGCGGAGAGAATCGGAAAGTCACGGGGTACCTTCGCTCAACTTTTTGCTCGCCGTGGTACCTTCGCACTATTGCTCGCCGAGGTATGTACCACCCTTTAACATTGCTGGCAGAGGTACTACCTATGCCTTAAGGTCAAATTGCTTGACCCCGACTTCCAGTTCTGTTCGTCGAGGGCCTTACTACTTACATCTATGACTGTTACACATTATGTTTTAATACTATAGAGCAGTGGTGTCAAGGGGAAAAGGAGGGGAGTCACCCTCAGTGACACTTGATGACACCTCTGCTATAGAGAACTCACAGTAATAAATATCTGACAATATTGTGACTTTGTGGGTTTGTCGAATTAAAAGTTCAGTTTGCAGAAATTCCAAAATGCTCTTTATTTCCGTAGAAACAAACTTTAGTCAGCCCTTACAGTAGCAGAATTACGTAACATACGCAAATACAATCGTTAAGATTTCACTTTCAAAACCCAGCTGCACGCGGACGATTCTCAAGATACGATTACCACTGACTTATTACGACTCCCACTCATGACCATGACCATGACGTGCTGGCTGGCTGTATATAGCCAGAAGGTTTTTGCTGCGTGCCCACCCGTTAAGGGTTTTACCGCAGGTAAGGTAATTGAACGGGATTTTGTAGGATGGATATGGTGTAGGTTTTGAGATTTGAAGAATTTTTTTGAGGTTACAGTTATTGTACCTTCGGGATGAAAGGACAGGATGCAATTCCCTGCACCCTGGTGTTTTTAATTTAGTTTTGGGTTGGGGAGAATTTTGTTGCCAAACAACTTAGGAGATTATGTGGAGCTTAGCTTTAGCTGCTGTTAGGATTAGCTCCTGGGTTATCTTGGGTGCCCGCATGCCATGCGGGGGACCCGATGTTGTCTAGAGCGGCGTCTAGTGGGGTCATAATCTCCCAGTGATCTAACAAGGGCGCTTCTATGAGTTGGTAAAGTTGCGTAGAATTTTGATGCCCGGCGCCTAACTTCGTCCTCCACATATGGAAGTCACGAGGCTTCGTGAAGCAACCTGGTAGGAAAATAGCGACCCACAGAATAGATAGACCGTAGCCCTCTATTCTGTGCACGTTGAAGCCATGCCAACCAGCTATCTGCGGCCATGCCCCAGATCTCGCAGGCATATAGCATCACGGGGATCACCAGCGCAACTCCCACTCAACTTCCTTTTATACGTCCATTCATGGCAGCAGACGTTTGTGGAATGTTCTGTCACAATCAAGACGGTACGACATGAAAGACGAACCTTTCAGTTATCTATCTTTATTGTTTCGGCAAGCTATTTCTCTCCGCAAAGCACTATCTGTCCCTTTGTGTGCGCCGGCCGCCAGTCTCAACAATGGGTTCG
Source organism: Mantis religiosa (assembly GCA_030765055.1). Lineage (NCBI taxonomy): Eukaryota > Metazoa > Arthropoda > Insecta > Mantodea > Mantidae > Mantis > Mantis religiosa. The sequence continues at coordinate 196,382,104 of CM060951.1, read as the reverse complement.
CCACACTATCAGTATGTTTGTACCCAAGATATCGTTAATAACTTAAATTAGTTTGGTTGGATCCCCCGTGCAGTACTTTGGTTACATGGTGTTGATTTTTTGGTTTTTTACGTCCTCCAACGTTAACTCATGCCGGACGATGAATGGAATGGGTGAAATGATGCTCAAATGATCCCGGGGTCCATAGAGCTTAGAGGTACCCGACATTCGTTTTTCAGGATAAGGGAAAGCCCCGGAAAAAACCTTATCCAGGTAACTCACCCTGACCGAGATTCGAACTCGGGACCTCTTGAACGTGAGGCAGACATGCTACCATCACACCACCGAGGCAGGCACATGGTGCTGATGTGATGTGTTTTCACTTTTGGCAATACTCCAGTCACTAATGTTATATCCACCATTCTCTATGCTTTTGCTCTTTAATATTTGTATGCAGATATGCGTTAAACTTTTAGACACCAAATTTGTCCATTAATATTTAGCTCAGTTATATATTATAAACTTACACATTTTCTAATCAATATGTCATATTTCTCTGATACTAAAATAAAAAATATATTAACTTACTCATTTATATGTTACGTTTGGCCTAAAATATGTTATGCATGTTTTATATGTATGCTATCCTAGTACAAAACGGTAAGCATGTTGGATGGGATATCAATATTTTCAAAATACATTATCGCTACCATATGTAACAACATGGCCAGCCAAGGTTTTGCCCCAATTTTCTGATGATCTCATCATGGCGGTAATAAAGTAGGCATAAAATATAATGAAAGCGTTCCCATTCTGCATGTAACAATTCATGTTCTAGGAATTACTTAAAGATTTTTAACATTACAAAACCTAAATGATGATAACACTTCTATAACTAGTGTTTATAATTGTGAATAGAAGGATTCCATTACTTAATTAAAATTTTTATAAAGACTAATGATAGCTGGAGAGCTTTTTTAAATAAACTTAAAAAGAAATTGAATTGGTTATTAAAAAGAGAAGTAAACAAGGCATAACTTTAAGAGAAATTAACGTGTAGCTGATAGAATTTGCATAATGAATATGCATAATGAATATGCAAATATGCCTGCGTTGAACACTTAACCTCATTCTTTGTATTTTTTTATTTGTACAAATAAATACGTAAATAAATATTGCTTATAATTGATTAGAGCATGAATATGTGAAAAAATTAAAAATTGACATTCTTAAGCCAGTGTAAAATATTAGCATCTGAATTTCTTTTTAGTTTAAATATGATTAACATCTATGTAATATTTGAACAAATGTAATACCTAACAGTGACATCCAAATTAATTCATAAAACTACTTGTACTTGGTTCTGTGATGCCCAAATACTTTAATTTTTGAGGTTTAACGCTTTTAACTGGAAATACCTTTTCCTCAAGACTTGTTGGCCTAAAGAGTTACCTGATATTTGGAGGAATTTAGTATGAGTGATGTCCAAATTAATTCATAAAACTATTTTAGTCGGTTTTGTCACACTATGTCACTTATATTATTGAAACATTGAAATATAATGGCACAGTGTGACAAAACTGAATACACATAGTTTTATGAAAGAGTAACAACACTGATATTCATGTAAGGACTTTAGAGTATTCTCTTAATTATTTGTCGTTTTTTATTTATCATTCTGATATCAATTTTCTTTTTTTTTTAATTTACGTCCTTTAACTTTTTAAGTCATATCGGACGATGAATGGAATGGGTGAAATGATGCTCAAGTGAGCCCAGGGTCCATGGAGCTTAGAGTTACCCGATATTCGTCTTTTAGGATAAGGAAAACCCCCGTAAGAAACCTTATCCAGGTAACTCGCCCTGACCGAGATTCAAACTCGGGACCTCTTGAACGTGAGGCAGACATGCTACCATCTACGCTACCGAGACGGGCTATATCAAATTATTTACTTCTTATATTAAACATTTAATTTGAGTAATACTTTAATAAAACTGTTTTGGATATATAAGAAACTTAAGTTTTTTATCTTCTCATTTCCGTATTATTTTGGTTAACTGCCTTGAAAACACTTAACGGAGGTTAATTCGTGGTAGTGGCAGCAACGTTTGTAGCAGTGGTAGTAGCGGTGGCGGTGATCTGGCACTTGCTGGTGGTAGCTGTAGCAATACAATTGAAACATTGACCATCTCATTCAGAAAACATAATGAATATTTCTAAACAAATGTTAACTGGTGAGCACAGTTACCCAAATCAATTTTAAGTCCTCTGAGATGTTAGCTTGAAGCAGCTATTGTAATGCACTACTATAACTAGACCGCGAGGACAATGTAGTTGGAGGTGTGGCTTACTAACTCTAGCTTTCCCACTCTACCGTCATTTCAGGTTGTCTCTCCTCCATCGCGTGGGCTGCACTGTTCACCTGTTTCACTCGCTTTCGCATTCACTATTACATTCACTCTTTGCATTTTCTGCCGAATCACTACTTAGTTCCTCAGGGCTCAAAGAAACTATAATTCTACCTATTTGTCCGAGGTAATTATTTTCTGTTAACTTTAAGAATCAAAACAGCATTAAAATACACCGTTTGGTGTGGTTGGCACTCTGTCATATGCAGGAAGGGAGGGGTGGAAGTCACGTGATGCTTGGATGGCGAGAATGGGAGAAGGCTCACCTCGCAAATGCGCATACCGACTGCATTTTGTTTGCGGTCTACCTGTAGCACTACTAGCCATCACAATACCATACAGTGTTAAGCTGACTCTAATTTTTTATTTATATTTACAGTGTTTTTACGTAGTACATTTATACACAACAAATACCTATTTCATTTTCTTGCACTCTTTCTCACTTTTATTCATTCTTTTTCAGGGAGATTCTGGAGGTCCTTTACATGTGCGCCTGGAAAATGCACTCGATATGTTCGAGATTGTTGGCATCACCTCATTTGGCAATGCTTGTGGTTCAAAGAATGCACCAGCAATCTACACCAAAGTATCACATTTTAGTCCGTGGATTGAGAGTATAGTTTGGCCTTGAAATATTTATAAATAGCACCCACCACATTTAAACTTCGACATCAGAAATGAAGTTGCCATCACGTTTTCTTTTAATATACTGCTTCCTAGTAGTTTTATCATTTTACCATGATTTCAAATGCCTCTTAAACATCTTCTCAGCAAATAATAAATGGTTAATTTTTATTCTTCACACATTGGAATTGGTAATGCTTTGCTGGTGATAATGTAAATGTCTATAAGGAACACCAGATAGCCTGTGTAATCATTATATTAACAATGAAAATGTCATATAACTCTATAATGTCGTAGAGTCTCTTGATGATCTGATTGGTTCGTTGGTTAAGCACTAGCTTACAAGGGAACCATCACTATGCTATAACTGTATTTGCTTGAGAATTTGATGACATTATCTCTGCTCTATGTGCGGTCTGTGTGCCAAAAATCGGCTACAGAGTATAGCTGTTAGTACCTGAAAATGAGTTCAGCATACTTAGGAACATACAGGCATAATATAGCATTGTACGGGAAGGATTGTTTACCCCTCATGGGCAGTGCTATACACATAGCATACACAAGAAGGGTCATCCCCCACACCTGGCATAGAGTTGACGAGGGATGTCCAGCAGCTACTGGCAAGTGGTTGTATGCGGCACTTTCCAGGCTTCAGTTTTGGGTGTTGCAGTTCTTTTCTGCACAGATTTCTGGTGCACATAGTTTATATACAGCAAGCTTTATACCATCATAATTTCAGGTGTGTAGAGCTGCGAACACAGTGATAGTTTCCTTGTTGTGTCCCAAGATCTGAATTTAAAACTGGCCCAAACTGATGCTTTTAAGTATGTTTAAAGGTGATACGAGGACAATAGAATTTCTGGCATATAAAATAATTCCTACAAGACAAAATTCTACATACTAATGGCACTCATATGATCCTGGCAAATATCAGCGTTGTCAAAAAATAAAATATTTATTTTATTGAATATGTTTGATTCGGTATCCCTCTACTTCCGTTTGCATATACATATTTTCAGGTTTCCATAACCCAAAAACGGCATTTTAGAAAAATTTCCAAGTGTGTATGTTTTATAATTAAAAAACCGATGTTGGATAAATAGCAAATGTCATTGATAGAAATTTAATCGTTCTTCCACACTAACCATGTGTAGGCTAAGATTTGGCTAGAGTCAGACTGAAAAATTCAGTGCCATGGCCAGGATTTGAACCACGGGTCTCCTGGTCTCTGTCTGGTTGCTCTTAATCATTGAGCTACCATGGTCAACATGCCAGCATGACATTAAATTCTCCAACTGACTCGTGTTTCCCGGTAAACACTAGAGTTTCTCTTATACAATGAGATACGCACCTCTTGTGGCGACTTACTATGCTGTGTCTCAGGCTTTATAGTTACCATTATTACGTTAATTGATGGAAATCATTCTTCCACGCTAACCATGTTTAGGCTATGAATTGGATAGATAGAGTCAGACTGAAAAATTCAATACCATGGCCGCGATTTCAACCACTGATCATCTGGTCTTCATCCGGATCTCTCAGTGGCGTCTCGTGCCGAAAAAATAACAACGTGCTGCGGAAAAAAGTTTTGAAAAATGAAGTCCATGCGCTGATGTTTCTTCGTGATAAAAACAGAATTTCTATTTCCTTTCGCTTTTTGTTCAAATTTTAGATCGGGTATTGCTCGCCCTAACATTTTTATACTAATCCCTTCTTCTAATGCTCTCCTTAAAAAGGCAGTTTTCAGAAGTTCATTAACCGTGTTCATTATTTATTGGTTAAAGTATTTGTAATATTAAATTACTCATACACTGAATAAAGTGAATTTATAACACGTTTCATACCCACACACAAAATAAAGAAACTGATATCAGCCAATAAATAACGTTACACAAAGAAATACTTGGATACAATCAGGAGCGGCTTCTGAGGTAGTGCCGCTGTACCATGGCACCATCTGTATGGAAACGAAAGAAACAGAAGTGTATAGGAATTGCGCAAAAAAAAGATTGTTTATGAGTGTCTACTCCCTCGTGTGAATAGGCGCGTTAAACGCAAGCGCTCCGTCCTGGTTGTTTTCCGTGGCTTGGTGCCGATTGGAGATCGGCACCATCTACACTCATAGGCACCTGTGTTAAGGTCTAGGTTGTCTGCTTATACACGACTACTTATGGCAGAATGTGGTGCCGAGGTTTCTCTGGCGCATAACTTACCTCACCAAGGCGGCCCGGGTTCGATCCCAGGCGACCGCAAAGTGAGATTTGTGGTGGACAACACGGCGTTGGGCGGGTTTTCTCCGGGATCTCCGTTTTCCCCCACCATCTCATTCCACCGGTGCTCCATCTTCATCTCATTTATCATCAGTGTCATCGCCTGCGGTGCCGTATGTAGTAAAACCGGGCGTTAAACACTACACACACACACACACACACACACACACACACACACACACACACACACACACACACACACACACACATAACTTACGCTTCACCCGTTAGAGTGCAGCAAAGCACGGGACTTTAGATAACTGTCTCTCTGTCACGAAATCGTACACGAAAACTTCGTATCACATTCTCCATGAATTGTATTATCAAACGTTTACTGTGTTCGTTACACCTGTTCGTAACAAGAGTACGGATGTAATAAATATCTATTTCCGTTTCCCTGTAAGTTCTGTTTTGTGCATTATATTATAAAATAGAATGGATTTTTGATAAGATTACCTAAATCGTTCGAAATTGGTACACATATTTATATTTTAACAACACTTATTTATTTGTTTATTTATTTATTTATTTATTCATGGCACCGTCAACACAATGCCTCACCGGCCACCCCTCGATACAATGCAAACATGCGAACCACATGCATTTGCTATGGGGGACTCCCATTATGGTCGCGGGAATGGAGTATCGTGCCAACATGATAGGTGCATCATAAACAATCTGTCCTGCGATTTAGGATTGGATCTGTTTACGTAAGAAGGTTGAAATTAGTTTCTACAACTAAAATATAAATCAATGATATATTGTTAAATGATTTCCAATGCATATTCAAGTTCTACAGCTATAACTATGAGTACTGGTGGCCCTGCTTCACCGTACAGCGAATGATCGCGCAACACCCAGCTGCAGCACGCATTTGTGCGAAAATCTAGGGAACTCATGACATCAGGGAGGCAAGAGAGGAAGGTTGTACGCATGCCCAATAACTGATTACCGAACTTGCTGGCTCTTAGCAGGTTGACGTCAAGGATGCGTTCCATTAGTTACGCAGGTGTTTACCATGCATCAAGAGCTTCTTATTGGTCGTACTCGATTTCTTATACTTACAATAATGCATTGTTATTTACATAGTCTTTTAAAATTTCTACAATGTGATTTATAAAACAGAAAAGAGCGTTGCAGCACGTAAGGACGAGCCGTCCCTAGTTGCTCTTAACCCTTGAGCTACCATGGCCAGCATGCCAGCATGACCACACCTAGTGGTTTACCCGAAAACAGAGTCAGTTGGAGAATTTAATGTCATGCTGGCATGTTGGCCATGGTAGCTCAAGGGTTAAGAGCAACCGAACGGAGACCGGCAGATCCCTGGTTCGAATTCCAGCCATGGCATTGAATTTTTCAGTCTGACTCTATCTATAGCAAATGTCATATTTAATTTCAGCACCTTCCAAAGGTGTGACACAAAGTTTTCTTGGAAATCTTTTCTTTGTGTCCACCCAAAATTGCCCTTTACATGAAAGAATTTTCGCTATTTTTTATTTTTTCAAATAAGGCTCTAACAACTTTCATTAAAATACCAAATATTTTAAGATATTTACATGACAAACAAGAAGTCTTCATGTGGAAGGAATTTTGTGTATTTTGTGTTTCAAATGGGAAGGTGTTTGTCCCTGAGCGCTACTAGGTGAACAACCAATCGGAGTCCTGCGATGTCGTATTGCATTCCCCCTAAGTGGAGTGTGACGAGCGCCAACCTAATCAATCTATATGAAATACTATTCGCGCTAAGACAAAAGCTCAGATTTTGCAAAAACTGATCCATGATGGAGAGAGTAAATGTATTTAACATAACCGCAAAAGCCCCATATTTTTAGTTCAGTTTTCCTAATACAAATAAATAACGTAGATACTATTATATCATAACAATGCATTGTGACGTAAGCGCTGTAATGAATGTCATTATTGGTTGGCATGTATGCGTGAACCTATATTTGAAATTACTCAGAGCTGAAACGTAAATATTTGACATGACGTGGTAAAAGAAATATGTACTTTGAATAAGCCAAGATGTTTGCTAAATTCGATGAGAGGAAACGATACACTTATTGCTGGTCTGGCAGAACGTGTCTGGTCACGTTATATCTTTGTTTATGAATGGTTCGTAATCTCTATTTACTCTAGAGAGTTCAAAGCAGCATTATTCAGTTACTACTCCATGAAAAAATGTATCAGCTGGATCAATGAGATGGCATCCACCTCTCACGCCCCCTTACTACTGCTAGAACAATCCAATAGATTTAATGTGGGCTTAAATTATGTTGCAAACAGAAATAATATTTTTAAACTGACTGACGTTAAACGACTTATTCACGAAGAAATTGACAAGGAACACAAGACTGGGAAAACTGCGTGAGACATTAGATAAACTACAAGAAGACGACTTTTGGAAAGAAATAGCACGTAACGAGATTTTGGAACCTATCATCATACATTTGCAGTACTCAGACGTTGAAGACAATGACAATGACGAATTATCTCTTAACGTAAGTAATATTCACAACTATACGGTTGCACCGCTGGTATTTTCGTTTGTGTATATGTGTAGTGTTTAACACCCGCTTTTACTACATACGGCACCGCAGGCGATGACACTGATGATACATGAGATGAAGATGGAGCATCTGTGGAATGAGATGGTGGGGAAACCGGAGGACCCGTGTTGTCCATCACAAATGCGGTTGCCTGGGATCGAACCCGGGCCGCCTTGGTGAGAGCCAAGTGGTCTAACCACTGAGCCACGGCACGGCAGTATTTTCGTTGGATTAGAAAAATAAGTAATTCATAAACTATAATTAACTTTAAACTGAATATTTAAAATATTTGCGTAATATACGAATATTTAATTGTGATTTCAACAACTGCATTATTATAAAACTTTGGAAAATTCAGTTTGCGTTCCCTTACGTCTAGCGCCACAAACACTCGCAAGTGTGCGAGAGAGAGAGGGGAATATAAAAAGAGTGGGGATAACGAGGTGGCAAACGGTGAAGGCTCTAAGGCATCTGATTCGCTACAGGCCAGAACTGTTCCCATTTGAAACACATAATAGTTTTGTACAACTGGTCCTTAAGAGGTGGACAAGAAATAGTTCAAAAAATGCAGAACTTTCTAAAACACAAAACTTTTTTTAAAATAACCTTTTCGGTAGCCTTAGCCATTTCCAAGAAGTCAGTTATTGATTTGAATATATCAGTACTTTTTTCAAGTAGTGCCCCTATTTACTTGTTTATAATGGATGTGCAAAGAGTATGTATTTTCAGGGCCAACATATTTAAAAGCCGATATTCTCTTACATCTGTAATGAAATGCATAACACAATTCCTCCTGCAACTGTTTATCTTGCTTGACATTAAGTATACAGAAAAATTATAGTGAATAAGTAAAGTCGTATGAATGTAATCCATCAGTTTTGTAACATAATGGTAAATGGTAAATACTCAGCCCGCCTCGGTAGTGTATATGCCTATGTTCAAGAGGTCCCAAGTTCCAATCTCAATCAGGGAGAGTGACCTGGATAAGGCTTTTTCAGTGTTTTTTCCTTATCCTGGAAGACGAGTGTTGGGTAACTCTAAGCTCTATGACCCTGTATTTATTGAGTATAATTTGACCTATTTCATTCATTTTCCAATATGACTTAATGTTGTAGAACGTAAATTAAAAAAAAATACACACACTAAGTTTCATAACTAATTTAATTATTAAATGTTAAATCATAGAGACTGGTAATGCCATTTTGATAAAATCACTGCTTCACTTTTATTTGAGCCTCATGGTTTTCTACAAAGTACATGTTTGTAAGAGTTCAACTTTTAGCTTTTCACAATAGTCTTTCTCATTCTTGTGCTTAAACTTGGGAGGGTAATCTTGACAGTTGCCATTACATATCGGTTCCTTTGATCTCTTCCTCAATAATCAAGGTTAGCTAGTTCCTGAAATAACTTCTTCATTTGAAAAAAGGGACTACATCTCTGTAGAGAGGAACAGGAAGAAGGAACTGATATGGTTGAAATTCCAAACCACAAGACGTGTCACAGCTCACGACAGGAACTAACCAAACACAATATTCTCTAGTGATAGTAGGTATACAAAATCATAAGACTGATCAAATCTGGCATAGAAATAAGAAACAAAAGAATTTGTGAAATCTAATATATTAGATATATCTCTATTTCTTATCTATAATAAACAGAAAAATTGCATTCCATTAAAAATTTATATACCAAGATTTCACTTAAATATATGTTTTGAAACTTCCTGAATGAAAAAGCACTTTTTTAAAAGGTTCTGTGTGTATTTTCGTGCACATAACTCAAAATTAAACATTAGGTAAACACCAAATTTAATTAATTAATTAAGAGGAAGAACCAATTTAATATTCTTAATGAGTAAGGACTGTGATACAATGAAGCAGAAAAATTAATATACAGGGCTGTTCAATAAAGAATGATCACAATGGTTTTTGACAACGTCCTTTACTCATCCTCATAATTTTGACGGTCCTTCTCAAAATAATCTCCCCTGAATGCAATTCACTTGTCCCAGCATTTCTTCAAATCTTCAAATACATGCTGGAAACCATTTTTGAGAGATCCTTCCAAATCGCTTCTGCAGCCTTCACCACTGCTTCTGATGATGGATAAATTCTCCCACGAAAGCGTTTCGTCAAGTTAGGGAATAGAAAAAAGTCATATGGGGCTGAATCCGGACAACAGGGAGGGTGAGAGATGCACTTCACGTTGGATTTTGTAAGATATTCAGCAACAACATTGGCTATATGCGGCCGCGCACTATCGTGGTGCAGCCTCCAGCCTGCTTCACGAAAATGTGGTCTTTTGTGCCTGATATGGACTTGCAATGTTTTCAGGATATCCCTGTAGTAATGTCCAGTTACTGATGTGTGTACAGGTACAACATGCTGATAAACCATTCCATGAATATCAAAGAATGAGATGACCATAACTTTCCCCGCAGAAGCAACCACTTTTGTTATTTCTGCGGGTTGGTGATGAAGGAGATTTCCACACTGAGCTTTGCTGTTTGCTCTCAGGATCAAAATGATGTAGCCAAGTTTCATCAGCAGTGATTACGTTTGAAAGAAACTCCGGATCTTCCTCTAACGTCAACTTTAACTGCATGCAGACCTGAATGCGAATGTCCTTTGTTCGGGAATCAATAGTCTTGGAACCCATCGCGCACAAACACGTCTCATGTGTAATGTTTCTGTCACCAACGTGTGGGTGGCACCCAATGTAATTTTCAGTATTTCAGAAAGTGATATTAAGGTAATTCGTCGATCCTCTCTCACAATGGCAGCAGCAGTGTTGATGGTTTCTTCCGTAAGAGCAGTAAGTGGAGCACCTGGTCCACCTTCCTTTGAAATTGATTGTCTCCCCTCTTTAAATATTTTAAACCACCTTCGAGCTGTGCTGAAGAGAAGAACAGACTCTCCATAGGCCTCCTGTAACATTTTATAGGCCTCAACTGAAGATTTGTTGAGACAAAAGCAGAATTTCAAAGCCGCATATTGTTCCTCGCGTGTTACCTCCATTGCAGCGGTAGGCAATACTGAACATGTATGAACTTGCCTGGTTCTTACAGGCGGGAACCAGGAGTACCAACAATAAAACTACTACGGCGTGTTTATTTCACATTAAACTAACAGAATATAATAAGTTTGAATTTTAGTGAGAAAAATTATGACCGTAAAATAATTATGATCGTTCTTTATTAACAGCCCTCGTAATTTTGAGTCCAACTAGTATTCGATGATCCATATTATTACTGGTGTTTACCCAAAACGCTTTTCGTTAGGACCTTCCTAACATCTTCAGCTGAGGTCAACATTAGCTGAGGATGTTAGGAAGATCCTAACAAAACACATTCTAGGTAAAAATTAGCAATATATGATGCATCGAATACTAGTTCAAATCAAAATTTTTAACCAAATTTAATGTTTGCATTATGGATGCGACGCAGAAATTTCTAAGAAAAGTCCCGCATACAAAATACCTTCCACATGGATCATTTTTGGATCATTTTTCAAAAATGTGATTTGTTCAAAAATTGTTCTAATGGTTTTGATTAAAATGACATATGTTTAAGATTTTTCATTACAAATAAAATGTGTATCTTTTATTTTCTGGGAATGTTCTCAGAAGTTCTTTCCATTCCAGATAGCTTATCATTATATCCCTTAAAATTATAAAATGAATCCAAGACCTTAGTCAGCCAGCAGTTAACAAAAAGACATGGATAACCATACAAAATAGTTGTCCAATGATTACCAAAAGCAAAAGAAATATGCATATATGTTAAGCAGGAGTGTTTTTTTTTATGTGTTATAGATTTAATTATATTTTTTACTGGGCACATACTGCTTTTGTATAGATTGGCAATCATGATCAAAAAAAGTTATAAGGGTTTTGTACATATATTTTTCTCAATGTCTCAAACAATGACGTTAAAAGTGTTCTTTTTCCTTCACACTATTTTTACGTTTTCCAGCTGCAATGTTAGTAATAGTTAATGATCCAATGGAGTGTGAACCATAAACTAGCGCAGAGGTGACAAAAATAGAACTTGCAAGTTGTTTGGTGCTACTCCATATATGGCGTTTATACTGCTTTTTTTTTTCCAAGTGGTGTAGAGAGCATGTTGTATATTTGGAGATTTACAGACTAGCATGCTCACAGGAAAGCTAAGCAAGATGTTTAAAGAATCGAGAACAATTAGAAGGAAACAAAAAGTCTGCCTTAACTCTGTTATAACAAAGTTATCATTTCATAAAAAGTTCCTTTTCTCTAGCATACAAAGGCATCAAATATAAAATCCTTGAATATCAGCTTCACTATCAATATTGCAGTAAGCTTAATTGATCTTGTTTAGATTTCAAAGGACTATGCATTATAGCTATCGAGAAAGAAGTAATGATGATCACAGAGGTCACGTCCTAAGGTAAGGTAAGTACTATAGACGAGGCTTTGGTACATCGGCCTAAGTGACCTTTTGCTCTTATGGCTCACATCAGAGAGAGAGAGAGATAAGGTGTAAGAAGACAAAGAGTGGTCAGTCCAATACAGAGGACAATAGCTCTTTATGGAAGCTCTCGGTGGCGTCTAGTGCAACTGGCACCCTCCCAACTGGAAGTGGGTACATCCCACGGGGGGTCGCAAGTTTACACTACCCTGACATGCAGTGTCGAGACACTTGAAACAGCCAAACAGTTGAAGGGTGGAGTGAAATAAGAAATGAGATGAAATAGAGGTAGAGGAAATTTGGGGGATATAATGAATATTCTCAAAATTCGCCTAGCAACCAAGGAAAAACCCCATGGGTCAGGAAGGTGGTCACGGGAATCGAACCGAATGCGAGCCACATACTTCGTCGCCTGAGTCATCTCACCCAAGGTCACATCACAGGTCACAGGCTTCTTTGGATCTTCGGGCATTAAACCTGTTGCGGTATTTTATATTTTATTTTGTTAGCAATGTAAGTCTGCACTGACAACAACGTTACTCTTGCGTCATGATAACCACATTATAAAACCAGCTCCGTCTGCTCCTTCGAATCATTCCACAGTTAATCCCAAACAGAAGATGCCAGCGTCTTGCAGAAACTTGTTTCTCGTTCTGGTAGCGGCGTTCTTCTGCAAAGAAGTTTTATTAGAACAGTATGAAGGTGAGCAAAACAAAAGCACAATTATCTTCTTTCACAAAATGCAAGCAGTCAAAACGCTAGATGTTAAAGGAACCCTCTTTATGTAAAGAGAATATGCAAATAATAAGTGCCCACTCATACTTCATGCATGTGTGCCAATGTAATTTTGTTTCGCTAAGTCGTTATTCCGCCAAACATGAATCATCAACTATACAGACGATTTCGTTTTGTTATTCTGATTTTTCAAATGTAATTCGCTTTGACAAAATTATGTTTATAACAAGATTAAACAGATGCCCGTTAAGAATTGCGATTCACATCTGTTTTATTCAAGGTTCAAAGATAAATGTAATGAGTTTACTTATCACCCTCAGGCTGGCCCCTGTAGCTCAGTTGGTAGAGCACCGGTAGAGCCGTGCTAAGGGTCCCGGGTTCAATTCCCGGTGGTGGGATAGGGATTTTTCTCCGACCAAGATAATTCCCCATCTTCCCCAGAGTCTGGAAGTATGAATGAGAGTGCGAATGTGTACGTGATCTGATTATTAAAACCCAACGAATACTAGTTAATACCTTTAATATGTTCCAAATGAGAGCGGCCGCTGATGTGACCGTTGCAGTTAAAGGGGGAGGGGTATGAATGGCAAAAATAATAACCACCCTCAATATTTACACATATTTATATTATTCGATATTTCTTCCTGTTAAGGATATCTGATATTTTATTTACAATAAATTATTATAATAGGCTCACTTTCTTCTCGGGCTAGGTGAAAAGATGATTAGATATTGACGTTTCGGGAGTGTGCATCTCTCCTACCATCAGAATATTTATAAAATGTTATAATCACAAATGAAGCACTGGATATAACACAAATATAAACAAAGACAAAACACTTTCGGGAGACGACCATCTTGGCAATATGCAACAGTTACTGGGAGCGGAGAATTAAGGAGGCTTTGGCGATTTCCTCTGAAAGGAGCACGCTTAATCGTGATGCTGGATTTCAGTTCAGCTCCTCTTGGAAACCGGCCTTAAAAATGGAAATCCGTCGATTTAAGAAGCAAAGATCAATACAGCTTGATAATCAAGTTAAGTAGTTACGTTTCTTTGACACAATTTTCTAGACCGCGCAATCTCCTGACCTGGCATTTAATTTACTGAAAACAGTCTTTTGTTCAGTAATGCGAATTTTGATAGTGTTTTGTCTTTGTTTATATTTGTGTTATATCCAGTGCTTCATTTGTGGTTATAAGATTTTATAAATATCCTGATGATGGGAGAGATGCACACTCCCAAAACGTCGATATCTAATCGTCTTTTCCCCTTGCTTGTTGCCCGAGAAGAAAGTGAGCGTATTCGTCGCCAGGAAAGCTTCAGTTCTTATTTTAAATTATTATAATAAATTTATAATAGTAGTAGCCTCTAAAACCAATAAAGGTAAAATTAAAGAACGTGTGTGTTGAATAATGTTTAGTTCCATATATTACTTTGTGGTTGAATGATCATCGTTTCGGACTTCCCGAGTTAATTCTCGACAAGATGAAAGAGTTAGAATCACTCTCTACGAGCCTCATAGACGAAGTAAAGAATTAGGTGTACATAGGAATGTAGATATATCTTATAAAAAAAGGGTGTATAAAACCAATGTTCGACAGTTCAGTGAACTGTAATCAAGTCAAAGCCACTGTAATGGCCGTAGAACTTATAGGAGGCTCTACTTTTATGTATGAAATGGTATATTTTTAAACATTGCTGATCGACAAGAATTTGAAAGCTAAATTGCCTTTGGCACGGAGACAAATGTAGTTGTGAAAATGTAATGTAACTGTTATTTTCCAACGATTCAGAGTATGTAATAGTTCCGAAAACAGAAACCCAAACAAAAACAAACAAATGAAAGTTAACTTACACAGTGCTGCGTTCGCTCTGTAGCTCCAAACAAAAGAAAAACTTGAAGATATACATAGAACAGACCATCGCTCTATACCGCCACTCGCATGCAACATACGCATGGCAAGAAAATTACCGTAAATCATTAAAAATTCAGCCACTAAAAAAAAAATGTGTATACCTCACATATTTATCCGCAGCTACTTGGGTATATGAACCAATAACAGATCCTGTTGCCATACAAACTATTAATACACTACCACTATCACTCACAATTTCAAGTAATTGATTTGGATAATGCAGGTAGCTACAGGTTTTATGTTAAGTACCGGTGTTCAAAGAAACTACACGCAAACGTCACTTATCCACTTCTTTGTTATTTTAAAATCACTGAAATTGTACTTATTTTCGAAATATACATTCACCGTTAAGCTATAAAATACTGTACATACGGGCAAGACAGGTAGTGGTGGTGTTACGTTAGGTCCGATTTTTTTATTTTTTTTTTTTGGGGGGGACGGGAATAAAGGTATAGGAAAAAACCAACAACGGGGTAGATTGGGTATTTGGGTAGGAAGAAGGATTGGGCGTGGGAGGGGTGTTGTTCTGGGGTGATTCTATTTATTGGGGCCTGTGGTGCTAATTTAGTTGGGACTGTTGAGGCGAATTTGATGGCCGGTACCGCCTAAGCAACCCGGCTGTTCGTGGGTAGAAACTAGCTGTGCGGAAAAACCCGCTTGTGGTGATCAGGTAGCAGCCATGATCCAGGGGACCCTGACTACGACCTGTGTACAGTGGTGATCGTTATATGCGTGACTGGATGGAGTCGTCAAGTCCTCGTGGGAACTGGATTGCGGTGATGCAGAAGGGCCAGGGCCGTCAACAGCTCATGGCCGGGGAGGGAGGCGACGTTGCAGGTCTGATGGCGGCGGCGTCCTGCGTGTGCGGGTGTCTCGATGTGGCTGAAATTGCGGCGGAGGGAACACGTGTTCTGGAGCCAGGGACATCTTCAGGTCGTAGATGCTCTGGGTGATGTGGTTCTGGTGTTCGCGAAGGGCTTCGTGTAGCTTCTTGTTGGGTGCTGTATCATTGATGTATCCAACAATCTTTTCAAGCTTACCCTTGCAGTAGTTCAGTGTGTCTTTGGGTGCGTTGAGCAGAAGGCGTTGGTGATGCGGTCAATCTTGGACAGAAGAGCGGCAATGCCTTCATCATGTTGGGCTGCGCTGTCCTGGAGCTGGGTGTTGATTGACTCTACTATCTGTTTCTGCGGTGTAAGTCCGTCCTTGAGTTGGCTGGAGAGCGTGGTCAGCCTGTCTTGCATGTCCTGGAGGGCGGCGTTGGTTGTGCCGCGTTGGGCGGCAGCAGCTGCTAGGGATTCCTCTATGTTGCCCAGGCGTTGGTTTATGTTTAGGACCTCAGAATGTCATCGAGTGTGCTACTCCTGATTGAATCCTCAGATTTGTACTCGCAGTGCCATTTATATAGGCAACTTGTACTATACGGCTCTTGCCTGTCGTCATACTCAGTGCAGGCCTCGCTCACGTCTGAAATACGTTACAACTCTCAAAGCTGTCTTCCTCTTTTGTATGTTATACATTTTACTGCATAGATATTTTGTAAGAGAGAATATTTTTCTATATTGCCTTATATTTTCTATATGATAGTTTTAAGTGTTCGGGAGTGCATTAAATATTCTAACACATGCGTCTCCAAATTACACTGACGTGGTCATTCGTGAATTTTTATAACCAGTTCCAAAAGTAATGCTCTGATAGCAAATCTAAGGGTATTTTGGATTTATTACACCCAAGGCTATTTAAAGGATAAAGCCTCTCTTCAGTAAATTGGAAAGTTTTGCTGTGGATTTTCATATTCTTCGGCTGAATAAAGCGACGGTCACTGCATAGCTTTTGTTGAGGGGTCAATGTTTGTGTTTTCCTGTGCTGAATGAGGCATCGTCTTGTACAGTCTGATTTTTAAAAGAAGATATGTGAAGGTCATCAAGCAAGAGATGCGAAGGGTAAGAAGGGAAGGTTGTTGTTATAGTAACATAAACAAAGGTTGTCAGATTGGTTACACTGGTGAATCACATGCTCTGATAGCTCATACCTTTGTTTATATTTCAAGTGTTGACAGGATAAAGAAAGGGGATATCTGCAGTACTTTCTGTCTGCTGTTGGGCAACATTGCGGAACCCAACGTGGAGAAACAGATGACCTTCACGCATCTTCTTTTAAAAATCAGACTGTAGAACATTGATGTATGTTGAGTGCCAGTATTTCGGTGACGTCTATTGCTGCGAGACCATTGGCGGACTTCCAATGTGCATCTTCGGCAAAAGTGATCCAATCTATGGTGTCACTCTCCAAGGATAACGTGAACAGCATACCATTGTTTTGCTGAGTGCCCGTACTTGGCGCGTTATTGGCTAAGTTGAGTCCACATGAAGTGTCTGACTTCTTTGCATAGTTATGCTGTGATTTCCATTATCAGAGTGACAGTGAATAATTATTGTGCTTTGTCTTGAAGTCGAAGTGGATTGGTGCATTAGGCCATTGTGACGGTAATGTCTCCAGCAGGTGTCGCTGTGTGTGCCACCCATGCAGAAATCAGAGGATAGGCTCTTGAAGTACTTATGCTGGCAGTGCTTGCATCTTTCTGTTTCAATGGCCACAGAGTATCTTCAATTATTTTCTTTCTGCCACATTGTCGGAGCAATGATATTGTCTCCTCAGTGACTCAAAACAGCGGGTTACGTTGCATCATAACACACCATCATTGCATCACAACATGATCCAAAAACTGTTATTATTTTCAGGTTCCAAAATAAATTTTCGGCTCAGTCAGATTTGATGTAGTTACTTGTTGCCATTATGAATTATAATTATTAAATTATGATCATTAATTTCATAGACCTGATAAAGTCGATTACTACATTGATGATGGATGAGAATTCTTTTAACATGAATTAACTGAGCTAAAACTGTAGACAGATGTAACTATGCATTATATTGCTGCTAACGTATGTTCCAAATTTGTGTCTACATGGCTGAATAACATGAGAGGGAAATGAGAAAAGAGGGGAGTTTTGTCTTGCTACTTGGCAAAATTCATATAGAAAAAACAGGGACAAAGCATGGTATGATGTTTTTGAAAGTGCTAACTGTATACAGGCAAAAGTTTTGAACTCAAGTCCAAAAGTTGCAGATATACAGTGTGGCTTTCCTAAACGTCATGCCATGCTTTGCCACTGAGAACAAAGCATCATACCTTAAAATAAAATAATCATTAGAGACAGAATATCATATGGTAATAATTATGCATACTAAGTCAAATACTGATGGACATAATGTTTTAGGAATATTATTTGGTTCTAGTATTTTGTTGAAATTGGAATTATTGAAAGTATTACTGAAACATACAAATATTTGCCACTTATAAGGTATACACAAAAGACACAAATAACATTTAACAGCCTTTGTTAAAACTTAGACAATTAATATTTATTTAGTGTTTTAAAATCTGATAGGAGGAAAATAACTTTGTGCACTTTTGATGAGCTGTCCTAGCAATTAGAAATCAGCTAACCATTCATATTTGGACTCCTTTTATGATGTGATGAATATTGATTTCATACTCCTGATGTAACACTGTTATTATCACCAAGAGCGTCATCATTTTAGAGACTGTTTCATGAAAGCAAAGCTTATCTTTAAACTTAACACTGAATATCACTTGCACAACACAAGAACCTCACGGACAATCTGTCTCCAACAATGCTCTAACCAAGAGTTTAAAATTTATTTCACATAAAGGTGTCAATTGATAGGTACTCCATGAATCCATGAATCTAGCAGAATCTCACAAGATAAAATATTAACAGAAAGGTTAAAATCTACTCCTTAACCATAACTATTCTATTTAATAAATGACTTGCTGCCAATGTTCTTTTTGAATGTTTAATGCACTTCATATGACTTTTAGTAAATACTTTGTCATTAAATGTATCTTTATGTTATGGTGTACTAATTTTGTATTAATATAATTAGAATTTGATGAAACCATGTGTCCAAATTCAATATTAATAACGTCTAATCAAATCTAAAAAGTTATATGTCCTAGTAGCAAAGAGCCTCAAAGACTCAGTACTCTTTAAACATCACTTCTGGAAAAGAATTTCAGTGTCAGAGAATGCAAAAACTGTGCCTTAAAATCCCTTGCAAACCAGCATAGTATGAAAGCAATGTAACAATGATTTATTGTTACACATGTTCATGAGTGCATAACTTCCAAAGGTTATATATTGCTTATGAACCGTCAGATGTTCAATTATACCATATTTTTAGAATTGAAGCTTTTTCTTTTTATAAATAGAACCAGCCTAAAATGTTTCTGAAGTTAAAGACCAATATTATTTAATCAAAGCTGTGTTTCTTTGTTTAGGAAAGTTGAACTTCTCATATTTTCATTTCAGGAGATATGTGTAAAGATAGTAGTGGACAATCTGGAATTTGTAAACCACTTCTTAATTGTGAAGAAGTAATTAGAAATTTGGGCAGTGGAATTATACCACATGTATGTGGCATACCTGCAGAAATGCCTATAGTTTGCTGCCCTGAAGAGAAAAGCATAGTTCCAGTAAAGCAGTCAAACAGCAAGAGTCAACAGAGTACGTTTCCTTTCTGGTAATCTTTATAGTTCTGATTTTAATTACAAACTCTTATAGACATTTTTCATTTGTATGTTATTGGATATGTATTATAGAATATATTTCAAAGACATTTTCTCCCTAACCCATCTGTAGAATAAGAAACCTTTAGGGTAGGCATCTTCCTTGACACTGTGTAGCTAATGTTAGTAAAGAATATCCTCAGGAACAAGCATTTTCATTGTTTTATTGCTTGCCCAAGAGAGGTTTCAGGCAAATAATGATCAGTAATGTTTCTTCCTACCATGGCAATGTGTGCAACTTATATTTGAAACATCAGGGTATTCCCATCGACCATGCACTCTAACTTGGGTATATTGTAATTTCTCCTTGTTAGTTAGGTGAATCCTAGGGTTGCTCACTTTCATACCATGATTTCAATTCCTTACTTTCCTTCATTCCATTTCCTTATCATCTTTCAGATGTACTTTCAGGCTTATGGTGTATGGCAGTGCCAGATAAATTGATGCAGAAGCTGTTCTCAGAACTGAATGACATTGTGTGGTCACTATTTTCACAGGGGTAGCGATGTTTGTCAATGCCAGACCCAAAGCATTGGCAGTTGCACCGGGATAAAGAACCCCCAGACTTGTTTAGGGACTTCTATGTATCTCTTTGGCCAATCTGCCTGCCAACCTGTGGCCTTAAGTTCTCCCACTTCATTCCTTTCTTCTAGGAGGTGTCAGCCACAATAGATGTGTGTCCAGGTCATGAGGTAATCCTTCCATTGTCTATCCTTTATCTTTATCCATTTTTTCCTTACATATGAAATATTTTTGTGTTTTAAATGCATGTACCATTCCAATGTAGAAAGGCTGTTCAATAAAGAATGATTATAATTTTTTTTTCCGGACAAAATATCTTTACTCATCCTCATAATTTTGATTGTCCTTCTCAAAATAATAACCCTTTGATGCAATGCACCTGTCGCAGAATTTCTGAGAGTCTTCAAAGACATGCTGGAAACCATTTTTTGAGAGGTCCTTCAAAGTCACCTCTGCAGTCTTCAATACTGCTTTTAATGATGGATATTGCTTCCCATGAAGATGTTTTTTTTTTATGTTAGGGAATAGAAAAAAGTCACATGTGACTAAATCCGGATTATAGGGAGAGTGAGGGACACACTTCTGTTGACTTTTGTAAGATATTCAAGAATAACATTGACAATATGAGGCTGTGTGTTATTGTGGTGCAGCATCCAGCCTGTTTCATGAAAATGTGGTCTTTTGCACCTGATATGGAATTACATCCCTCTAGTATTTTCCAGTTACTGATGTGTGTGTAGGTACAACATGCTGATAAACTATTCCATGAATATCAAAAGGTGAAATGACCATAATGTTCCCTGCATAAGCAACCACTTTTGCTTTTTGTGGGAATTGTTGAACTGTGCTGTAGGGAAAAACAGATTCTCCATTATCTCCTGAAACATTGCAGAGGTCTTGGCTAAGGACCTTTCAAAATGAAAGCAAAATTTCAAGTTGCACATTGTTCCTCATGCATTATCTCCATTATTGCAGTAAGCAATACTGAACATGTCTCTATTTGCCTGCCTCTCACATGGGAACCAGGAGCATCAAGAGTGAAACTACTATGGTGTGTTTTTACACATTAAGCTAACATCATAAGATTAATTTCTAGCATGAGAAATCTTGACTGTAAAAACATTTTGATTCATTCTTTATTAAACAGCCCTCGTATTTCATACTCTTAACTTAGAAGTCCTTTATAGGTTCTCTAAGACTCACCACAGTGGTAATGATAAGATATTTTATTAGGACTATAACCTAAATGCTATTCAACATCTGAAGCAATTTACTTACACATTTTCTGCTTTTTCACTTTCTTCTCGGGCAGCCAGCCAGGTGAAAAGATGATTAGATATCAACGTTTCGGGAGTGTACATCTCTCCCCGCATCAGGATATTTATAAAATGTTATAACCACAAATGAAACACTGCATATAACACAACTATAAACAAAGACAAAACACTATTGAAATTTGCATTACTGAACAAAGGACTGTTTTCAGTAAATTAAATGCCAGGTCAGAAGATGGCATGACTATAGAAAATTGTGTCAAAGAAACGTAACTACTCGATTATCAAGCTGTATTGATCTTTGCTTCTTAAATCAATGGATTTCCATTTTTAAGGCTGGTTTCCAAGAGGAGGTGAACTGATCCAGCATCATGACTAAGCATGCTCCTTTCAGAGGAAATCGCCAAAGCCTCCTTAATTCTCCACTCCCAGTAATTGTTGCATTTTACCAAGATGGTCGTCTCCCAAAAATTGGCACTATGATCATTATCAAAACAATACTCTGCCAGCCCAGACATCTCAGGTTGCATTAAATGAATGCTCCATTCATGTTCGATTATTCTAGTAGCTATGGTCCTTCCAGTTTGTCCTATATACGGTGTCCCACATTCACAGGGAATGTGGTACACTCCCAGAACTTGGAAGTCCAGTTTGTCTTTTACTGGTCTCAACATATGTTTAATCTTCGGAGGTGGCTTGTGGATGGTCCTGATGTTGTATTTGGCGAGAATTCTGCTGATTTTGAATTTCCATCACAGTGTTTGTTATTATAAACACTCATTTGAGTATCATTTTTGCATGTGCCTACCTTGGTAGCGTAGATGGTAGTGTATCTGCCTCACGTTCAAGAGGTCCCGAGTTTGAATCTTGGTTAGGGTGAGTTACCTGGATAAGGTTTTTTCTTGGGTTTTCCCTTATCCTGATAGACGAATGTCAGGTAACTCTGAGCTCCATGGATCCCGGACTCATTTGAGGATCACTTCACCCATTTCTTTCATCGTCCGATATGACTTAACATTGGAGGATGTAAATTACAACAACAAAAAAATGCATGTTGTAACTATTCATTTTATTTACTTGTATGCATTTATTCGTAAGTAAATTAAATATGAGTATAATCTAAGAGCAACCTCTTACTGTTCCAAATTAATTGTAAACCTGTCTGTGTGCAGAGTGCATGGAGTATGCTGAAGCAACTCTGAGGAAGGATGAAACTACTTCTTCAAGTGTGGATTATGAGACAATTCCCCCACCTCCTGTCGTAGGTGGTGACTTGACTAAACCAGCAGAGTTTCCCCACATGGTAATTTTTTATTTTTCTGTCTTTCTGTAATTAGATAATTGTTTATACTTTTATCGCTTATAGAGGCAAGATGTTGAAGTATTTATAACAATCAAATGTTACTACCTAAAATGGCAGTATAAATGTAAAATTGATACAGCAAATTTAAAAAAGGTATTATGCATTTGATGATATATTTAATAACCAATATTTGGCTTGAAAATCATATAAAGTATGTATTTTTATTGTTACATGGTACCATAATGTATTAGCTAAATACTCTGTGCCAATCCTGTGCCATGGTGTAGTGGACTAGAGCCTTGTTTTTTGGTTCTCTGCACCCAGGGTGCACCCAAGATCAGTCTCATCACTAGGGGGGCGCAGATTTTATGTTACAGGTATAGGACCAGTGTCCACTCAGCATTGTGAAGAAAGTAAAGAGCTACACTAATTAGCGAACCCCGGTCTAGAAAGCCAACTTTCGAGCTGGAGGTGCCAAGATGCTGACCACATCTTTGCCCTTTATCGATTGTATGACCACCCACTTCTGCCTTGCATATGTGGACATGAGGCCGGCAATCAGGTTGCCACGCTCAGGCCCACTTTGAGATATTATGCCATAGGTTACATTACTCTATGCCAGCATGAAATAATTTACACAAATCCATTAAAACTGAACAGTTCTCTAGATGTGATAATGTATGTAGGAAATAGCCGCTCTCTGAAGTAAGAGCAGTTTTCTGCTGTATTGTTAACATATATTAATTAATAAAACAATTATTAATATAATTATTAATTTTTAGATGAGTCGTATTTATTACACCTCTGCTTCACTTTCGTACCTATTTTGAGGACATGTTTCGCAAATCATTGTTTGCATCTTCTGCTCTTATGCGACTAAAGCTTGATCCAGTGGTGTGGATAATTCTGGAGTTGCTGCTGCCATCTGTTGATTTAGTGATGAACTTAAATGTGGGATTCTCTTCTGGCGGGATTTCAAAGTTCATTAGTTGGTTTTTATGTTTTTCTATGTATATTCTCTCCCATATGACGAGTTCACTATGTTTTTGTACGTATTTTAGTAATTCGGTGCTATCTTCAATTTCATGATTTTCAGACCATAAATGAGCTGCTATTGCAGACTTATCATATTTTTGTATCTTAAGTGCCTGAAGTGTTCTTTCTTTCTAGTGCCTATGTTTCTTTTTGTCCTCCCTATGTAAATTTTTTCACAGTCTTTACACTTAATCTTGTAAATGCCTGACTTTTCCTCTGGTTTTATATTATCAGTATTATTACTGTGAAGTAGGTTTTTAATGTTGTAATTGTTTTTTGGTGCCAATGTTATATTGTATTTCTTGAATATTTTTTGGAACTTTTTTGTGGCCCAGGGGTGGTAAGTAAATTTAGCAAATCTAATTTCTTGTTTTATTGGTGTGAGAGCTGTGATCTGTTTTAATCTCTTTTGAAGTTTGAATGATTTTAGTTTTTTATCTACAAGGTTTTTTCCATATCCATTTTTAATTGCAGTTTTTAAGATTTGATGGTATTCGTTTTGATATTCTTGCTGGCTGAGGGGTAGATTTACTAATCTGTGTGTGAGACTGTTGATGGTGGCATGTTTGTGTGGAATCGGGTTGAAACTATTTGCTTTGATGTAATTATCTGTGTGTGTTGCTTTTCTATGGATACCAAATTCTAGTTTTTCATTGCTTTTTGTGATTTTAAGGTCCAGTTAATTCTCAATATATTAATATAATGTTCAGTCAAACTGGTTTTCCATGCGCCATTTATTGCTAATGTTTAACTAGAACACATTTTGTTAGGACCTTCCTAACATCCTCAGTTAATGTTGACTGTTCAATTTTGATTTGATGAACTCCTGGGAGACGATATGGGCATCTCAGTTGGTAAATTGATATATGGAGCATGGAGTACTATTTTGACTCAGTATTATATTCATTTTGTGCTTCATTGTACCATCCATATTCCTTACTCATTAAAAACAGTTCTTGTTTATGAGTTAGGTCTTTTCACAAACCTTAACAATAAATTTGTTCTGTTGGTTTAGAATATATGAATAACAAATTCAGTGACATATCTATCTGTGCAGTTTATCTGAAAATGGGCATTGCAACTAAAAAATGTTACATGTGTTTTCACATGATCATAAGCAATCATCACATGAGAAACCCACTTTCAAACAGAAATTCTCAACCTTCACCACATAGTATAAACATTATAAGATTGTCACACTTCAAAATAAAGGATGTTCAAGTAGTGTCCATCATCCACAGTTTTCTAAACTAGTTTTCTAAGCATATAAATTTTAAAAGCCTAAGTTGATTTTAAAAAAGTAAAAATTGTCACTTATAACTGAAAGAGGTATCTACAGTGAATAGGTAAAATAATGTAAATACCTGTATACACAAATATAACAATTTTTAACTTAAAACTTCACTTATCTTATAAGAAATGATGATCATTTTCATATAAATTGTTCAAGATCGTGATTTCATGGAAATTCTTCCACATCATCAGCCAGAACCAACAAAACTGTCGTCATCATTACAAATGCTGCCAGATATTAATATGTTCTTGTTAGTACTACCAAAATCTAAAAACAAATTTAAAAACAGAATCGACTGCCGGTATTTCAAAATTCATTACGCGATGTTTGTTTTTTAAAATAAATATATTTTTCCAAACCATTAAATTTATCGGACCATTTAATTGTTTTAATAATTTAACTTCTGGATTTATTTCATGGTTAAATGACCAAAAATGATCTGCTACAGCCCATTTATCAGTCTGTTTATACTTAATGTTATGAAAATGTTCTTTCATTCTGGTTTCTAAATTACGTTTTGTCTTTCCAATATAAACTTTATCACAATTGAAACAATTAAATTGATAAATACCAGATTTTTTATTATTAGGAATTTTATCTTTTTTAGAGAAATGCAATAAATTTTTAATACTATATTTATTTTGAGGAACTCTTTAAACTCTTTAAACATTTTTTGAAAATGTTTATTAACCCAAGGATATATATACAAGGATATACATATATTTGTTTATATTTGTTTGCTTCACTGTTAATAGCTTCATATTTTATGTACTTATTAGTGAATACCTGTACTTTGATATGTTTTATTAGTAAGTGGTTGGTTCCCCTTTTGCTGTAATACAATGCAAATCTTCTTGAAATACTGGAATACAATGATTCTATAGCCTCCAGTGGAGTGATATGCCACTCTTCTATCAGAATCTCTTCTGACTCCTGTAGTGACAAGGGAGGCAGAACTCTGTTGTTGTTGTTGTTGTTGTTGTTGTTGTTGTTGCTGTTGTTGTTGTTGTTGTTGTTGTTGTTGTTTTCAAATGCTAGGCTTTGGCAATGAAGCCATTAGCTCTCTTACTCTCCAATATTTCTGTGTAGCGGGTCCGGCAGGTAGGGCTTCACAGGTTAAAAGATGTTCTTCAGTCATTTCCTCTTCTTTGTTGCACAGAGGACAATTTGGACTTGTATAAATTCCTATTCTGTGTAAGTGTTTGGCCAAATAATCATGTTCCGTAAGTAATATAAAATTTGTTACTGCAGCTTTACGTGGGATTTCTGGAATAATTTCTGGATTTTTAATTAAAATGTTCCAATTTTTATCCTTGGCTTTGTTAGATATTGATTGGTTTTATTTGTTTTTATATATGTGTTTTTGATTACTCTTTTTATGGATGTAAAGGGTAAGTTTTTACTTTTGTTCTGAATTAAATATGCACCTTTTTTGGCAAGAAAATCAGCTGATTCATTCCAGCAATTCCACAATGTACAGGTATCCACTGTAATATAATTATTTTCTGTAGTTTCTGAAGTTGTTGGATCATTTTGTGACATTCTTTAATTTGGATTGACCTCATTTTATATGAACTTATTGCACATACTGCTGCTTTAGAATCAGAAAGTATGACAGCATTTTTTAATTTATTTATTCTGTATAGAAGGTGTTGGAGTGAAATATGAATAGCCGTTACTTCTGCATCAAAACTTGTTGTGTGGTATCCTGCTGGTTGATAGAATGAGAACAGTGTACACTTAATTCCTGCTCCTGAGTTGTTGTCCAAGTTAGATCCATCAGTGTAGATATGTAACCATTCTTTAGGTGGGTATTTATTGTTCACAGTTTCTAATGCTAGTGCTTTTAGTACAGATTTGGAAGTTTCAGATTTTGTAACTATTTGTTCTAAATCTAATTGAATATTAATTGGTTCAAAAGCTAGTGGGTTTTCTTTGATTAAAATGTTTTCTTTAGAATTAGGAAGATTCAGACCTGTTTTTAATTCCATAACTTTGTGTAGGAAACTTGCTTGTGTTTTCATCTTTAATGGTTGTAGTAATCTTTTCTCCCATTTTGTTGTTTTTAACCGCAACATTTTTTCATGTTGTATTAGTGCCTGCTCCTCTAAAGTTAGATGTATTGGATAGTTCCGAGTTAAGGCTTGCATTGCCGTGGTTGGAGTTGATTTTGCTGCACCGGTTATTAGAAGCAGAACTCTGCTACATAGCTGTTCTCCAATACTGCCTAAACTGATTTGATAATGTTCAAGTCCGAGGATTGAGCTGACCAGAAAAGGTGCTGCAGCTCATTTCCCCTCAAATCATGATTGTACTGTCGTCTGCGTTGATGGGTGCATTATCATCTTTAAGTATGGATCATTGTTGGGGAACATTTGAATCTTGGAGAGCACCTGATCACCTAAAAAGTTCAGATGCTCTTTGGAGTAATGATGGAACCAGCAGAATACCTCATAGCCACCCACACCATCACATGTCCACCTCCATGCTTAACTGTTGGAATCAAGCAATCACGATTGTAGGCTTCTTTTGGAGTTCTCCAGATGAAAATCTGGCCTAGTGTTGGAATTAACATAAACATTGGAAATAATCATTTCTTCCACACTAGCCATGTGTAGGCTAAGGTTTGAATGAGTAGAGCCAGACTGAAAAATCTGTGGTTCAAATCCCGGCTATGGCATTGAATTTTTCAGTCTAATTCTACTCATTCAAGCCTAAGCATTGAGTCATCAGACTACATGACGTCATCCATTTCCACTGAACAGCTGTCCAGCATTTATGCTACTGACCCATTTTTTGCACTTCTTTATGTTGATTTTAGTCACTAATGATTTAGATATAATAGCTCATTCGGAATATGTGCTTAATGAGTTCTCAGCGGATAGTGTTGGTAGATACTGGATCTAGAAGATAATTATTGAGCTCAACAGTCACTTTAGCCGCAGTAGTTTTATGTTGTTTTGATATAATTCTTGTTTGTGTATGACAATCTTTGTCATTTAATTTTGATTTTCTCCTTTATTACTTTTACATAATGTCTTTCCATTTTTTGTGTAGACCGTCATGACTGTTAAAATAGTTGCCCTTGAAACATTAAATAAGTTGGCTGTCTTGATTACCGTTGCTCCAGCTAATCGAGCCCCAACAGTTTGCCCACTTTGGAACTCTAATAAATATTCTATTGAAAGTCTATCTGCGCCTCTGAATGCAAATACAAAGTGTTCACTACTCACAAGCAATCGGTACTGATGCCTAATCAGTAATGAACAGATACAGCCAATGATAGAGTCAACATGAAAAATTCAATGCCATGGCCGGAATTTGAACCATGGATCTCCTGGTTTCTGTCCAGTCGCTCTAACCCATTGAGTTACCATGGCCAACGTGCCATCCTGACATTAAATTCTCCATTTGACTCATATATTTCCACGGTCCACTAGGGGCTCTTGCATCCGAGATACACCGTTTGTGGCGACTTACTATAGTAAATACTTGAGTCCTAGACTTCATCACTTAGCTCTTATTAGTTTAGTTAATTGATGGTTAGTTAATTTAGTTGATAGTAAGAGTTAAATGATGAAGCCTGGGACTCAAGTATTTACTATAGTAATAGTACTATAGTCATTTCCATCAATTAACTAAAAAAAAAAGTATAGTCAAGCCTGATTTGTTGACCGTCAAACACAACCATTCTTTTACTACCATTGTCATATTATTTTGCCTATCCCCTGTAAATCTTATAAAGGTAAAGTAAAAATATATTTTATCAGGATGCAATTATATCTATATAACTTTTGATTTATTATTACCCGAAAATAGTCATTTTGCCCAACATCTGGATTCCATTTATCATTTCCTTTTATGCTGCAAACTTAAGGATAATAACCTTAAAATGCAATACATAAATAGTAGCTACAAAGGATCCTTGTGTGGTGATTATTACAGGCAGCTTTGGGATTTGGAGAAGAAAATGATATTACTTGGTTGTGTGGTGGAAGTCTCATCAGCGAGCGGTTCGTTCTAACTGCAGCACACTGTCTTGCTGCACGTGGCAGGTCAGTAAAGTAAATTAAGCCTAAATATTTACAACTAAGTCACTGCATTCAGGAGATCACAGGTTTGATCCCCATCAACAATGAATTTTGACTTGGGTTTTTCATGGTTTCCAAATGCTGTGGTGCTTGCTACATTTATACCACCATTTCCTTTCCATCCCTCTTTTCATTTCCTTCTCATCTTTCAGTTGCCTTTTTAGGCTCATAGTCAGTGGCGAAGTATGCAATGATATGCTGGATGTGCTGCTTCCCCAAGAACTTCAGGAAAAAATAAGGAAAACAACAAAATTCATGCCAAACAATGTTTTATTTGCTCTGGATACATTTTCAAAATTTATTTACAAACATCCATGGTGCTGTGGCCACGCCATGGCTGAGTGGTTAGATTGCTTAGTTCTCATTAAGGCAGCCCAGGTTCAAGGTGCAGGTTTTCTCCAGGTCCTCCAGCTTCCCCCACCAGCATTCCACCGATTGCTCTATCATCTTTCCTATCACCTAATCTCTCTCATACTTTGACTTCCGGCATTGAGCTGATCACTCATCCTGGAATCTCTCTGATCAGGTAACCTCTGACCCTCAACCCGTTGCCTACGGGCCTTGAAGTTGTGCAGTTCAGAAGATCTTGTGTTTCACTAAATGGGAATACAAGATTTCATTCATTCATGGAGCTGCAGACAATTGACAGCTGCTTAAATTCAAGTGACCAGTACTGCAAGCTCATTCAATACTGAATATTTCTGTATTTACGCATTAGTAACCTTGAATATAATGCTTCGTAGGTTCCAGAAGCAATCATGACTCTTCAGTAGTCAGGGTGCATTGACAGATCTTGTCATGAGAAGTCTCTGTAGCGTGTGAAGGAAAGTTTTTTTTTTTTTTTATGTGGTATTTTAAGTACAACTATAAGTATATTTCAATAGCATTAGCAATAGTATTTTATGTGGATTGGTATTTAGTGGTGAAAAATAAGACATTTTTGTGAAGCTTTAAATTATTAGCAAAACTGTGTGAATTGCATACTTTCTTTATTTTAGGCTAACAGTTTATGCAATGTGGGTCAATCCTAGGAGAAATTGTAACATCTGAGTGGAGAGGAGAAGTAGGAAATGCTTGTAGTGTAGCCAGTCTTTCAATGAAAGAGGGGCTTACATGTGACTGTATAATAGAAAGAGCAGTGAAGAGTAGCCTTAGCTCTCGAGTAATTATTCTCTCTTATTTAAATGAAAATTATTATTTGGAGCTTCCCTTGCTTTGAAAGTCACAGCTCCCCACTGCTCATAGTGTATGTCAGTGCCAAACAGATGTTATCGATGCCTGCAGATATAAACGCTCTTCTCAGTGCCAGGTGGCAGAGTAATCACTGTCCTTGCAAGGTCAAGACCCAAACGTGGGGGTATTGGCAGCTGTATTGATGGGATGAAGAACTTTCAGCACTTGTCAGGGGCTTGTGCATGTCTCTGTGGACTATAGCTTTCTGCGGTCCCCTCATTTCTTTCTTTTCTCCTGGGGAACGATTGTACAAACAATAGTGGAGTGCATGAGGTGTCCACCACTGTTGTTTACCCTTTGCCCTTTATAACTTGGTCAGATTGGACAAATGCATTACTATGGCAAGGAAACAATTAACTTTTATGTGTTACATGCCAATGCTTTATTTCTTAGCTATTACGGTGAGCTGAACTGAACTCTGATATTATTCATACATACTAGTAAACCTTCTAGGCGGTTTAAAATACGACAACTGTTCAATAAAGAGTGATCATAATTTTTTTTACGGTTATAATTTTTCACACTAAAATTCAATCTTATTATATTCTGTTAGCTTAATGTAAAACAAACATGTCATAGTAGTTTCATTGTTGGTACTCCTGGTTCCCGCCTGTGAGAACCAGGCAAGTTCAGACATGTTCAGTATCGCCTACCCCTGCAATGCAGGTAACACGCGAGGAACAATATGCTGTTTTGCAGTTCTGCTTTCGTCTCAACAAATCTTCAGTTGAGGCCTATACAATGTTACAGGAGGCCTATGGAGAGTGTTCTTCCCTACAGCACAGCTCGAAGGTGGTTTGAAATGTTTAAAGAGGGGAGACAATTTCAAAGGAAGGTGGACCCGGTGCTCCAGTTACTGCTCTTATGGAAGAAAACGTCAACACTGCTGCTGCCATTGTGACAGAGGATCGACAAATTACCTTAAGATCACTTTCTGAAATACTGAACATTTCATTGGGTAACACCCACACGTTGGTGACAGAAACATTACATATGAGATGTGTTTGTGTGTGATGGGTTCCAAGACTGTTGATTCCCGAACAAAAGGACATTTGCATTAAAGTTAATGTTAGAGGAAGATCCGGAGTTTATTTCAAATGTAATCACTACTGATGAAACTTAGCTACATCATTTTGAACCTGAGAGTAAACAGCAAAGCTCAGTGTGGAAATCTCCTTCATCACCAATCCCCCCTAAAAGCAAAAGTGGTTGCTTCTGCTGGGAAAGCTATGGTCATTTCATTCTTTGATATTCATGGAATGTTTTATCAGCATGTTGTACCTGCACACACATCAGTAACTGGACATTACTACAGGGATGTCCTGAAAACATTGCAAGTCTATATCAGGCCCAAAAGACCACATTTCCGTGAAGCAGGCTGGATGCTGCACCACGATAATGCGCGGCCGCATATTGCCAATGTTGTTGCTGAATATCTTGTAAAACTCAATGTGAAGTGCATCCCTCACTCTCCCTATAGTCCGGATTTATCCCCATGTGACTTTTTTCTATTCCGTAACTTGAAGAATCGTCTTCATGGGAGGTATTATCCATCATCAGAAGTAGTGGTGAAGGCTGCAGAGGCGATTTTGAAGGATCTCTCAAAAAATGGTTTCCAGCATGTCTTTGAAGACTGACAGAAATGCTGGGACAAGTGCATCGCATTCAGGGGAGACTATTTTGAGAAGGACCATCAAAATTAAGAGGATGAGTAAAGGTACGTTGTCAAAAAAAAAATTGTGATCATTCTTTATTGAACAGCCCTCGTACCTTGACATCTCATACTCAAGTGGTCAAAGTTACTGCAGTAAGACCACATGTTGAATTTAACATATTTTGTAAGTGAAGTAAAACAACTATAGTTACCAAAACATACAGGTGGAAATTTTCGTTTTTTAAAAAGTTATGTACATACATATACTACATAATTATTTTTTAATATCATAATACCAACACTTCACATACCCAACTTGCTATCAGTTTATAGTTACATACGTTAGATATATTGTATGAATATTTCACAGCGGTAAATGTTATTTGTTTCTTTCAATATGTATATGAAGCTTGAAAAATTTAACGGCAGGAAGCTTGGCTACTAGCTTCTCTTATGTGACTTCTAATGTGAATTATTTTCTAACTTTCGAGCTTTATTAGTCAGATATTATTAGATAATTTCTCCTTCACTCTAGCCATGTACAGGGCTAAAATTGGAGAAATTAATAAGACTTGAAAAATCACAAAGGTTTCTTTTTTTACCCATTACAACTTCAAATCATTAATTCCTCTATATAAATTAACTATTACAATAAATGTTTAACTAGAAATAATATCAAATTAAGCATCACAGATTGTTTTTTTAGTTAATTGATGGAAATTAATCATTTCTTCACACTAGCCATATATATGGGCCAAAATTTTTGATAGATAGAGTCAACATGAAAAATTCAATGCAATGGCCAATATTTGAACCACAAATGACTATATATGGCTGGTGTGAAGAAATGATTAATTTCCATCAATTAACTAAAATAATAAGTTAGTAAGTCGCCACAAACAGTTTACCTCGAATGCGAGAGCCCCTAGTGGACTGCCAGGGAAATATATGAGTCAAATGGAGAATTTAATGTCATGACGGCACATTGGTCATGGTAGCTCAATGGGTTAGAGCAACTAGACGGAAACTAGGAGATCCATGTTTCAAATCCCGGCCATGGCATTGAATTTTTCATGTTGACTCTATCTATCACAGACTTTGTTGCAAATTCAATAAAATAAACAAAATGTAAACATTTAAGTTAATTGATGGAAATTAATCATTTCTTCACACTAGTCGTATATAGGCTAGTCAGGACAGTACGCTGGCCATGGTAGCTCAGTGGGTAAGAGTGACTGGATGGAAACCAAGAGATCCATGGTTCAAATCTAGGCCATGGCATTGAACTTTCCAGGTTGACTCTAACTATCCATATATGGCTAAATAATAAGAGTTTAGTGATGAAGCCTGGAACTCAAGTACTTATAATAGGTGCCACAAGCGATGTATCTCGAACACGAGAGCCCTTAGTGGTTTACCGGGAAAATATATATGAGTCAATTGTAGAATTTAATGTCAGGATGGCACGTTGGCTATGGTAGCTCAATGGGTAAGAGTGAATGGACAGAAACCAGGAGATCCATGGTTCAAATCCCGGCCATGGCATTGAATTTTTCAGTGTGACTCTATCTATCCACAATGTAAACATTTTATAAGCATAAGTCAAGTATTTCGTTTCTAATAAAAATAACTAGAAAAGAAAAAGGATCATGAAGAATGCTTTATAGAAGCAACATTATTATTGAGTTTAAGAAAACTTGAAGAATAAACAATGTATATTCCAAAAATGACTAATGCTAAAAATGTTATTTGATAAAGATTCATTGACATCTCTATGTTTTGTATAAGAAGTACAGTAAAACCCTGTGATTATGCTCCCAAATGTAATGCTATCCCATTTATTATTCTATATCTGTACAGTTCCTGGACATTCCATATCATTGGTGTATAAGGTTTAAGTCAAATAATAAATTAAATTATTTTAAATATTTATATCTGAGTTATTTAACTGTTGTAACCACTTGCAGAGGTTTAGTAAAGTGGGTTCGTCTTGGAGATCTAAATCTGGCAAGCACAGATGATTTAGTAGAAACACAACAATTTGCAGTAGAAAGTCTGTTTCGTCATCCTGACTATCAGCCCCCTGCACGCTACAATGATATTGGATTGTTGAAGCTGGATCGTAATGTCACATTTACTCATTTTGTTAGACCAGCATGCATC
This sequence comes from Mantis religiosa, assembly GCA_030765055.1. Lineage (NCBI taxonomy): Eukaryota > Metazoa > Arthropoda > Insecta > Mantodea > Mantidae > Mantis > Mantis religiosa. The sequence continues at coordinate 196,347,954 of CM060951.1, read as the reverse complement.
CATACACAAGAAACATTACCCAACAGTATGCCAGAAGCCATTGGCTGGGGTCTAACTGAATGGGGTAAGCAGAAAATATTTCCTTTTTTGTTTCCATTTTTCTTTTTTTGTCAGTTTTAATCAAATAATATGTTATGCTTATAGGACAAGAATGCAAATTTCTCATTTATATATTTACAGACAATTCACTTTCATAAGTATGGGTATCCAATATTGTATGCAGATGACACATCAGCTATTTTACAAAATATAAGTCATAATAGTTTGCAAACTGATATAAGCAATGCATTAAATAACTTAGACAAATGGTTCACTGATAATGGTATGAGCTTAAATAAAACAAAAACTAGTATTATACAATTTAAAACTGCTGCTAATGCTAATCTGAAACAAGATAATGTAGACAATAATAATAGTTCTACAATAAAGGGTTATAGTAAGATATTAGGAATGCACATAGAGGAATGCTTAAAATGGAATATCCATATTGAACATATAACCAAAAAATTGAATTTGGCCTGCTATAACATGTTATGCCTGACAAATATGATGAATATAGAAACAAAAAAAATTGTATATTACAGCTATTTTCATTCGATCTTGGCCTATGGTATAATATTGTGGGGAAATGCATCGGGATGGGAAACTGTTTTTAAAATTCAAAAAAAGGTAATACGTATAATTGAAGTAATGAGTTGGTATTCAAACACAACATCACCTAAAATACCAACTCATTACTTCAATTGTTATATACATCACTGTTTCTAACCTTTTGCTTCAAATAATACGTATAATGTTACATGCTAACTTTAAAGATTCATGCAAACCACCATTCAAAAAATTAAAAATTCTAACAATGCCCTCGGTATATATTTTAGAGTTATCCACCTATGTATATAAAAATTATGAGAAACTTATCCAAAAACAAAATTGTCATCATTACGATACTCGGAAAGAGTCCAGCATAAAATACCCCATGCATAGATTAACATTATATGAAAAAACACCCTATTATATGGGTATAAAAATATACAATAAATTACCTCAACGACTCAAAGAAATAAAAACTCTGAAACTATTTAATAAAAGTGTAAAAGATCTGTTATTACATAAGACATATTACTCCATACAGGAATTCATGGATGACACAATATCATAACTACTGCATTACTTGTAATTGATAATTTATGTACATATACATTAGAATTAGTTTTTCTTTTAAATTTCTTTTATGTATAACTTGACGACTCACCAGTTTACCAGCTAGGCTTACAATGTAAACGTTATGTGACAATAAAGATTCTATTCTATTCTATTCTATTCTATTCTATTCTATTCTATTCTATTCTATTCTATTCTATTCTATTCTATTCTATTCTATTCTATTCTATTCTATTCTATTCTATTCTATTCTATTCTATTCTATTCTATTCTATTCTATTCTATTCTATTCTATTCTATTCTATTCTATTCTATTCTATTCTATTCTATTCTATTCTATTCTATTCTATTCTATTCTATTCTATTCTATTCTATTCTATTCTATTCTATTCTATTCTATTCTATTCTATTCTATTCTATTCTATTCTATTCTAGTCTATTCTAGTCTATTCTAGTCTATTCTAGTCTATTCTAGTCTATTCTAGTCTATTCTGTTCTATTCTGTTCTATTCTGTTCTATTCTGTTCTATTCTGTTCTATTCTGTTCTATTCTGTTCTATTCTGTTCTATTCTGTTCTATTCTGTTCTATTCTGTTCTATTCTGTTCTATTCTGTTCTATTCTGTTCTATTCTGTTCTATTCTGTTCTATTCTGTTCTATTCTGTTCTATTCTGTTCTATTCTGTTCTATTCTGTTCTATTCTGTTCTATTCTGTTCTATTCTGTTCTATTCTGTTCTATTCTGTTCTATTCTGTTCTATTCTGTTCTATTCTGTTCTATTCTGTTCTATTCTGTTCTATTCTGTTCTATTCTGTTCTATTCTGTTCTATTCTGTTCTATTCTGTTCTATTCTGTTCTATTCTGTTCTATTCTGTTCTATTCTGTTCTATTCTGTTCTATTCTGTTCTATTCTGTTCTATTCTATTCTATTCTAAGTCTTAAGCTGTGATTACTATCAACTTTACTTAATATGACAGGATCAACATAAAGTGTTGTTAAATTTAAGGAAGCCCTAATTAGGACACACTTCATGTAACATAACCAAAATAACTCTGATTTCATAGTGGATGTTGGTGGATGCTTTTATTACTTCATGCTATTGTTTCACGCTAATTTGTTTTAACTATCCCAAGACGTGAAACTTTATGTAACAGGAAAGAAAACATGGACAATGAAACTCTTTAAGTTATGTTGTACTAAGTTGTCATATTAGTCAGGCCTAAATAGTTTCATTTAGTGCATGGTGTTAGACTTTCACATTACATGTTAATTATTTTGTACAATGTGATCCATATAAACCTGAACCATTTCAATAGGCCATAACATTTGAACCAATAATAGGACACACATACAACTCTTTTTTTCTTTTGTAATTTACGCCCTCCAACGTTGTCATATCAGATGATGAATGAAATTGGTGATATGATGCTCAAATGCATCTAGGGTCCATGGAGCTTAGAGCTACCCGACATTCGTCTTTCAGGATAAGGGAAAACCCTAGATAAAACCTTATCCAGGTAACTCAACCTAACTGAGATTCAAATTTGGGACCTCTTGAACGTGAGGCAGACATGCTACCATCTATGCCACCGAGGTGGGTCACACGTACAACTTTGGGAGAATATAATACACAATTGGGAGATTACATTACACTACTTACACCTCAGAGAAAATGTTGGAAGTGTCCTCCACTAGCATCTATACATGTTTGCACTCGTCTTACCATATTCTCTGAAGTTTTACGGAGAATATCCTCGCCAATGTTACTTATTTCGGTTCGAGTGGATTCCTTGAGAACATCAATTGTACGTGCCCTATTCTTGTACACTCTATTTTTTAGATACCCCCACAAGATAAATCCGGTGAGTTTAGGTCAGGGGGTCTGGGGGGCAACAGACCTTTTGAGATTATTTGATTATCAAAGAAACTGGTTACAAGTTCCATGGTGTCATTAGATGTATGGTAAGTTGCTCCATCTAGCTGGAAATAACCTTCTCTCAATTCGATATCATCTCTGTAAAACTTCAGAAAATATAGAAAGATGCGTGCAAACATGTATAGATGTTGGTGGAGGATACCTCCAAAATTTTCTCTGAGATGTAAATAGTGTACTGTAATCTCATAATTGTGTATTATATTCTCCCAAAGTTGCACATGTGTCATATTATTGTGGCCTTTTGAAATGGTTCAGGTTTATATGGTTCATACTATATTAGGTCTTCCAATGTAGGCTATGTCATAAAATTTTTGGCTGCCAACGCTTTGCAGGTCATGTAGCCTGCATCTTCTTGGACTATATGCGAAGAACCAGCTGTTCCTTTGCACATAGCCTGAGAAGAAGCAGGCCACATGACCTGGGGAACGTTGGCAGCCGATAATTATATGACATGGCCTACACCAGAAGACCTAATAAAAATAATGGACACTGGTCATGGAAGCCTTCATAAACATGTTAAGTCACATTGTGTTAAGTTCATTGCAGTCCCTACTTTGTTCTAGAAACACAGAACAGTAAAGAATTTTTCTAATTCTATCAGCTCCAGCAACTTATAGAAAATTAATTTTTCTGGGAATGAGGATCCTAGGAAGCTACATAACCATAAGTAAATGGAAAATATAGATTTTCAAATTGTCAATTTCTTATTTTTATATAAGCATTCTTTGAAGTTGCCGAAAATATATATAGATGTCTTGTATCAATATTAGAAATTATTTTGAATTGTACGTTATCATTTTAAGTGGTCTTATTAGAGAATTCAAAGTGCTTTTCTCAAAAGTAGATTTTGTGCATAAAGATGGTATGCCATCATTATCATTTTTGGTCATTTAACCATGAAATAAATCCAGAAGTTAAATTATTAAAACAATTAAATCGTCCAATAGATTTAATGGTTTGAGAAAAGATATTTATTTTAAAAAACAAATATCGCATAATGAATTCTGAAATACCAGCAGTCAATTCTGTTTTTAAATTTGTTTTATTTTCAGATTTTGGTAGTACTAACAAGAACATATCAACATCTAGCGTTCGTAACAATGGTGACGGCTTTGTTGTTTTGGGCTGAAGATGTGTAAAAGTTTTAAATGAAATTGCGATCCCGGACAATTTATAAGAAAATTATCATCATTTCTTGTAAGATAAGTGAAGTTTTAAGTTACAAATTGTTATATTTGCATATGGTATGCCATTCTCTAGAAATGTTACAGCTATAAAGCTCAAACTTTGCATCTCTATTTAGTACAATAACCAGTGGTGAAGCGTGCAATAAAGCACTGGAAATGCCGCTTCCCCAAGAATTTCAGGAGAAAAATAAGAATAACACAAAATGCATGCCAGACAATATTTTATTTGCCTTGAATACATTTTCAAAATTTATTTCCAAACATCCGTGGTGCTACAGACAGTTAGACAGCTGCTTAGTGTTCAAGTGACCAGTTCTGCGACCTCATTCAATACTCATTCACACATTCATAACCTTAAATACCATGCTTGGTTGGTTTGGGCGGAAGCAATCACAACTCTTCAGCAATTAGGAAGCGCTGATATATTTTGTCACGTGAAGTCTCTGGAACGTGTGAAGAAAAAATAATTTTTTTGTTTTATCTGGCACTTTTAAACACAAATGTAGGTATATTTCAATAGTATTAGCAATAGTATTTTACATAGATTGGTATTTAGTGGTGACGAATGGGAAATTCTTGTGATGTTTTAAGTTATTAGCAAAAGTGTGTTAAGTGCCTACATTGTTCATTTTAGATTAAAAATTCACGCGGTGTTGAGAAGCTCTAGGAAAATTGGGATGTCTGAGTGGAAAGGGGAAGCAGGAATATGTCTGCTTGTAGTGTGAGCTGTCTTGCAATACAAGAAGGGACTGCATGTGACTATACAGTACAAAGAGTACTGAAGAGTTTTGTTAGTACTTTGAGTCATTATTTTCTCTTATTTTAATGAAAATTATTATTACTTGTAGCTTCCCTCGCTTTGAAAGTCACACCTTGCCACTGACAGCAACTGATGGTATTGAGCCAGCATAATACTTTAAGAGATAGTAAATAGTTTGGAAGATGTATTTTTGAACATGTTATTTAACAACAACTTTCAATATATACTGTGACAAAAATGACAAGACAAAGTTAATCTTAATTCACTTTATTTTTCACTAAAATCATTAACCTAATGCTAAGTTATAATCACCTACTCTTTTCACAAATACAGAGCTTAAACAAGTATATTTAATGTTTCTTTATGTCTGCATTGCATGTACCTACTTATGCTGCTTGTAACGTGCCTTGTAATAATAATTTTATAAGTAAAGTAAATTCATTGATTTTTCATTATTTAAAATAATGAGTATTACATTTTAGATTCTTCTATCGTTTGCAAGTATTAAGAAAGCTATTATTTTGTAGGAACCTCCAAGCTCAGTGATGATCTTCTCAAAGTACGTCTTAACTTTATTGATATGGAATACTGCAATAGGACATATGCACCGCTTGCAGGAAGCAACAAATTAAACAGGGGTATTGATGAACAAACAATGCTTTGTGTGGGTGAACTTGGAGGAGGAAAGGATACATGTCAGGTAGGATTCTTGGTTGCTGTTATTCAATAATGGTGGCAGTGGTGGTGGAAAATACATATTTTTATAATTTAAGTATTCTTCTATGCAGTAATAAGATGCCTACAACAAGTTGATTTTTAAGCTTCTTTTAAATGTTGTAAATGATGTAATATGTTTTATTTTTGTGAGAATTTTTTGTTATAAATTTGTACATCTAATTATGAAACTTGTAGCTGAGCTCATACATATTTCTTTCTTTAGAAGGTAGCATGCAACTCTGAACTTTTGCTGGTGTTATGATTATAAATTTCAGGACTATTTTTAAATTATTATAAGTTTGTTCTCTTTTGAATAATAATTTCATAAATGTGAATAAAGGCATATGAATGAATTTTGAACACTTTAAACACTCTTTAGAGCTCAGGGTTCTCTTTTTTAGATTAATTCATTGTTTTAATTGCACCCCACTTTTTTATATTCTGATTATTTTAATTAAAAAACTGAATGAATAGAATATTAATCTACTTTCATATTCTTCAGCAACAGAGATCAAACAACTTATAAAACATTAGATAAATGCTTCTAATTCTTTTATTCTTCTTCTGGGTTCCATCTCACTTAATAGGGAATTCGTTAGAAACTTAGTGTTCTTTTGCTAGTTGCAGTTCAAGCCAGAGGTAGTCATATCACTTCCTTAAGCTTTCTTGTGAAGTGTTTAATCCATATACATGTCTGAATATATGCATATTTATAATACTTCTACAGTTAGCTAAAGATTCCTGGTTCAAGTCCTAGCCAAAGTACTAAATTTTTAACTCTAACTAAACTTAACAATGATGATATATATAAGGGCGCTCAACTAAGGCGGTCATCAGCACCCTTTAAAAAACTAGTCATGGCAAACGCCAGATATAAAACTTTCTAAAAACTATACAAATGTAACAAAACCTATTAAAAATACACGTACATAAAAAAAAAATCAATCAAACCCTACTAAAAATTTCGTTCACTAAATCCTAAACTCTAAACTAGAAAAGAATCTAAAAGGAATCTAATCGTCTCCATGCACGGCCTACACGTGAGTGGGCCTGTTGACCGTCTCCCTCAGCCACGATGAGCAGCCCACACGAGGGAGACTGTTGGCTCAGGACCCCAGGTGCGCCAAACCCGTACCTACCGAAGTAGGCCCCTGGGGGGAATTAAACTTAACAATTTACTGCTGTGAAAGAACAAATATCAAAATACAAATTAGTTCAGTTCAATTAGCAGTAAACTGTAAATTGCCTTCTAGGAAAACAAGAATCTTGTTTATTTGGGCCTCATTCATCCAGATTGATTTTTGTTCAGCTTTTTTCTTTTTTTTTGCCATGTGTGTGCCCTTTAATTGAATACATATGAAAGTAAATATTTTTGGGGGGGAGAGGGGTAATTTATGTCCTTCAACATTAAGTCATTAAGACGATGAATCAAATGAATGACATGATGCTCAAATGAACCCAGGGTCCATAGAACTTAAAGTTACCCGACGTTCGTCTTTCTGGATAAGGGAATACCCCAGAAAAAGTCTTATCGAGGTAACTTACCCTGACCGAGATCCAAACTTGGGACCTCTTGAGCGTTAGAGATTGCATCGGTCACACATTTTAAACTGCACAGAACAACAAAACTAAAATGTGCTTCATTAGTCTTCATGAGAGTCCTGCTTCATTTCGAGCACTTCTCGTTTGTAGTGATCCAGATTTCATCATTATACCGGCTAACTGTTTGAGATGTCAGAAAAGTATTACCATATATAAAGGAAACTATTCAACTTTATTAGGCTGATCCATGGCTGAGTGGTTAGACTGCTTTGCTCTCACCAAGGCGGCCCGGGTTTGATCCTAGGCGATCACAAAGTGAGATTTGTGGTGGACAACACGGCGCTGGGGCGGGTTTTCTCCAGGTCCTCTGTCCGGTTTCACCCATCAGCATTCCACTGATTGCTCCATCATCATCTTTACTATCACCTAATCTCTCTCATACTTTCACTTCCGGCGATGGGCTGATCACTCATCCCGGAATCTCTCTGATCAGGAAACCTCTAATCCTCAACCTGCTGCCTATTCGCCTCGAGGTTGAATGGTTCAGAAAACCCTGTGTTCCACTTACGGAAATACAAGAATTCATTTATTCAACTTTATTAGTTGGTAATGGTATATACTGTGAGGGAAAGAAAGGAGTTTTGTGTGCAGCATATTAGCACTCAACATGACCGCCATTAAGAATGCAGCACTATTCATTCCTTGCACTATGTTGTGCCACATGGCTTGCAGCGTCTCTGGAGTGATTTGCTGAAAGGCCACTGTAATAGGCCTTCGCAAGTTGGCTAGATTCTTTGGTCTTTATGCATACACCATTGACTTGATGTAGGCCCACACAAAAAAAAAAAAAAAAAACTGGAAGCAATAAATCTGAGCTATTAGTATGCCATGGGAGCATTCCATTCAAGGCTGCACCAGCAATCGCTGAATAGCTGATTTAATCAATTCCACACTAAGAGAGTCCAATGCGGTGGAGCATCCTGTGATTAGATAATGGTGTCAAGTACCCCTTTTCCTGTAATTGAAGGATCACAAACTGCTCGATTATATCAAGATAGTTGATGGCACAGTCTCCTTATAAATGTAGACTTTTTCATGCATCACTCCACACCACTCTCACTTTAGGGCTGCTTGTTCAAGTTGTATGCGACATATGGATTCTCGATTACACAAAAAATGCAGTTATGTGTGTTGACTTGGCCACTCACATGAAATATGGCTTTGTCAGTAAACATTCATTGATCATCCTGCCCCTCACTTCATGATTGAACAATTGAGTTGAGCTTCATAACTCTGCTGCGTCATTGCTTGCACTCTTAAGGTACCATTTAATAATCCTCTGGCATGTTGTGTATGGTGTATTCAGCTCTGCTGATAAACAGCAGAGTGACTTTGTAAACTCTGAATCATGTCTTGTCGAATATCTTCCTCTATGTTTTTATCGCACAGTGTGAGGCATTTTCAGACAATTTTCCAAGAACATTTTGTACCATTGGATTAAGGATATGCAAAGCGAAATTCAATATGTTAAGCAAATGGTTAGAGAGAATGTATGAAACACTAGTAGAGTCAAGGATGTTGTATGCTGCAGAAATTTGGGGAATGTCAAAAGAATCTAACAAAATAGACCAGTTATACAATTTGCTAAAGAGATGTTGGGATTGCATAGTTCATTTCCAGGAGAAGTAGCCTTAGAAGAATTAGGAAAAACCAAAAGAATAGGTATAATAATTAAGAGAGTTAAAATTTTGGTATAAATGCTTGACAAAAGATGATGATGAAATCCTAAAGGTATGTATGAACCAAAAAAATAAAATGAGAAATAGAAAAAGTTGTTCAGAGGCAGAAAAAACTGTGGAAGAAGTAGGAATAGGGGACGTATGGAGACTAGAAAATAGGAATGTAGAAGGTTTTTGAAAAATAGTCAGAATCAGAATGGAGGATGTAGAAAGACAAGAAATATGAGGAGGGTTAGAAAACAGAAAGCAATTTAAGTGTATATGTTAATAAAGAGAGAATGGGGAAGAAAAAATATGTATATCAATGTAAAGGGCAAGAGAGGGAAGGAATGGCGTGGATTAGGACAGGATCAATGTTAAAGGGACTAAGAAGTAGCAGGGTAGAAATATGTGAATTATGTGTGGAAACAGAAAGCACAGTACACATTCTAACAGAGTGCAAAGAGCTAGCATTATGGAGACAGAAAGTATGGGAGAAGAAATGGGAAAAATGCAAAGCAAGTTGATAGACATAAAAATGGTTACAAGGAAAAATGAAAGTAGAAATAGAAATATGGGGAATCTGTTTTGGAAAGCTTAAGAGAAATGAATGAGAAAAGTTAAAGAGTGGAAAAGAAAAAATGCTGGGACAGCAAGGGGAAACAGATAGCAACCAGAGTAGATGAAGGAAGGGTTACTGTGCTACTCAGCAATGCTAGAAGGCCTGGGAGTCAAGCAAGCTGAGCTAGCTAGGGTAAAAGATGGCACCAAGCAATTTATATAACTAGACTAAGAAAATATTATGCAATGTAGATAAAAATATTGTAAATAGAAAGTTGTATAAATAACTCTATTCTATATACGAGGTTGAGTCAAATGAAAAACTTGAATATTTTTTTAAATATTATTTATTGAGCAGAACTGGTACAAAGCTGTAAAAATGTTCAACATAATCTCCCCCACACTCAATGCAAGTCCTCCAGTGCTTACAAAGTGCATAAATGCCTTTAGAAAAAAATTCTTTTGGTAGTCCGCGCAACCACTTATGCACCGCATGGCATACCTCTTCATTGGAATGGAACTTCTTTCCTCCCATTGCATTTTTGAGTGGTCCAAACATATGGAAATCACTTGGGGGCAAGATCTGTGAGTATGCTGGATGAGGAGGACACTCAAAATGCAGGTCTGTGATTGTTGTAATTGTTGTACGGACAGTGTGGGGCCTTGCATTGTCATGTTGCAAAAGGACACCTGCTGACAGCAATCCATGTCACTTTGATTTGATTGCAGGCTGCAGATGATTTTTTAGGAGATCTGTGTATGATGCACTGGTGACAATGGTTCCTCTAGGCAAGTAATGCTCCAAAATGAGACCTTTTTTGTCCCAAAAGAGAGTCAGCATAACTTTCCCTGCTATGGTTCTGTTCGAAACTTCTTTGGTTTTGGTGATGAGGGATGGTGGCATTCCTTGCTCGCTCTCTTTGTTTTCGGTTGGTGGAAGTGAACCCAGGTTTCGTCTTCAGTAACGATTCTTACATGGAAGCCATCACCTTACCGTTCAAAGTGCTGAAGAAGTTCTTCACAAGCATCAACATGTTGTTCTCTCATTTCAGGACTCAGCTGCCATGGCACCCATCTTGCAGACACTTTGTAAAACTGGAGCACCTCATGCACAATGTGGTGTGCTGACCCATGACTAATCTGTAAACATGCTGCAGTGTCATTCAGTGTCACTCGGCAGTTTTCCTTTACTATAGCTTCAACTGCTGCAATGTTCTGTGGAGTCACAGCTCGTTGTGCCTGACCTGGACGTGGAGCATCTTCCACTGAAGTCATGCCATTAGCGAGCTTCCTACTTCATTCATAGACTTGCTGCTGTGACAAACATGCATCACCATACTGAACCTTCATTCATCAATGAATTTCATTAGGTTTCACACCTTCACTACGCAAAAACCGAATAACAGAACGCTGTTCTTCCCTGGTGCAAGTCGCAAGTGGGGTAGTCATCTTTATATTGATACTGCAATGATATGTGTGCATCTGCACTATGCTGCCACCTACAGGCCATTCTGCATGCTGTTTGTAGCACGCTTACCAACTTACAGGATAATGGCGTGAAATTTTGATTTTTTATAACAAATTTAAGGTTTTCATTTGACTTGCCCTCGTACTTCATGTTAAATGTGATAAACATTTGCAGAAGTACTTAAATTGCACATTTCATGGTACATACAAGGGGGGGCAGGGTGCATAGAAAACTGAATAAAATGCAACATTTTTAAAAACAGGAGATAAATAATATTACACAAAATTCCTTCCAAATGAATACAACTTCACAGACCATTGCCAGCAAAGACAACATGTACATTTCATTTGTCAAGTAATATCTTAAACATATGATATTTTAATCAAAATGGTTGACCAGTTTTAAGAGAATCAAACATTTTGAAAAGCAGTACAGTGGTAAAGTTGCATCAGCTTAAATAAAGTTTGGTATTCAGCCAAGATTTGATTTTTAGTTATGCTTATATGGTTCATAGATGTTCCCACAGACCTATTACTAAAATTATAAGTTTGATATTAAGGAGCCTCAAACATGTTTTTCCAGAGAAATCATAATTTGAACCTTTGGGTGTAATATCAGTTACTGTCTCCCTGCTAGACATATCATCATGTTGTACAGCATATCCAGAATACTCCCCATGTTTTACATGCCTCCAGCTTTAGCATAGTAGCCGTATTGACATGGACTCCATTTAGCATGGATTTCTGGACATATTGGCTTGCCGGGAAATGAAATTATGGATTCTGTAGCCAAGACGGCAACCACAGCGGCCAGAGTGAATACAATGTTAGTCACCTCAGAAGATTTTAGATTTGTACTGGGGAGAATAATGCAGTCCTCGAAAGAGTGGTCCACTCTACATGGAAATAAGCTTAGATCACTGAAATAAGTTCTGATTCCCTGGGTAACTCCTGTCATTCATCTTGTCAAGAGAAACGGCGTTTGGCTCAATTGCGCTTTGGCCATTGCATTTTTATGCACAATCACTTGTTAGAGGTGAACTCTGCTCCAGTTTGCCTGCTTTTCAATGAAGCTCTCTTGATAGGTATGTGTTGCTAGAGTGCTTTAGCCTAGCACATCTTTGGAAGTTCCTGCAGCTGACGATCAGCTATGCAGAGATATTAGAGTATGACAACAAAGCGGTGAAGAAAGTTTTGACATTTTTTGTAATTTAAATTATAGAATTTAGAGAAGTAAATGGTTTTTATGCCTTTTATGCTTTTATTTATTTTTATTTAAAATTTTTCTTTGCTTACCCTTATACGAGGGCTGTTCAATAAAGAATGATCATTATTTTTTTACAGTCATAATTTTACGCACTAAAATTCAATCTTATTGTATTCTGTTAGCTTAATGTGAAACAAACACCTGTGAGAACCAGGCAAGTTCAGACATGTTCAGTATCGCCTAGCGCTGTAATGGAGGTAACACACGAGGAATAATATGCGTCTTTGAAATTCTGCTTTCGTCTCAACAAATCTTCAGCTGAGGCATATACAATGTTACAGGATGCTTATGGAGAGTCTGTTCTTCCCTATAACACAGCTCAAAGGTGGTTTAAAATGTTTAAAGAGGGGAGACAATCAATTTCAAAGGAAGGTGCTCCTGTTACTGTTCTTACGTATGAAAACATCAACACTGCTGCTGCCATTATGAGAGAGGATCGACAAATTACCTTAAGATCACTTTCTGAAATACGGAACATTTCACTGGGTGCCACATTTCCATGAAACAGGCTGGATACCGCACCACGATAATGCGCGGCCACATTTTGGCAATGTTGTTGCTAAATATCTTGCAAAAATCAACGTGAAGTGCATCCCTCACCCTCCTTATAGTCCGGATTTAGCCCCATGTGACTTTTTTCTATTCCTTTACTTGAAGAAATGCCTTCGTGGGAGGCATTATCCATCATCAGAAGCAGTGGTGAGGCTGCAGAGGCGGTATTGAAGGATCTCTCAAAAATTGTTTCCAGCATGTCTTTGAATACTGGCAGAAATGCTGGGACAAGTGCATCACATTCAGGGGAGACTATTTTGAGAAGGATCATCACAATTATGAAGATGAGTAAAGGTACGTTGTCAAAAAAAGAATTGTGATCATTCTTTATTGAACAGCCCTCGTATATACATCATTAAGCACATGGTATAGAAAGTTAAAACAAATATCAAAACTTCATAACTGATCCAGATATGACATTTCAATTTTATTCTTTGTGTTTTTCTTTTTATTAGAGAGATTCTGGAGGTCCTCTACATGTGCGTCTGGAAGATTCACCTGGTATGTTTGAGATTGTTGGCATCACCTCATTTGGCACTGCTTGTGGTTCCAAAAATGCTCCAGCTATCTACACAAGAGTGTCAGCTTTTGCACCATGGATTGAGAGTACAGTTTGGCCTTGAACGATTTATATGCAACGTCTTCATAACACCATTTTGCTATTTTGTATACAAATTAAAGCATTATCTTTTGTTGACTTAATACAGGATGTCCAAAATTCTTATTTAACCCAAGAATGGTTAGACTATAAATATTTTACTCACACATGTTTTAAAACAGCAGTAACTGAAAAACAATTTTTCTTTTTAATTTTTTTTTTAGTTCTATGGTGTGAGGTAACATGTCTGCCCCCTAATTCAAGAGTTTATAGTTTCAAATAATTCACCCTAACTGAGATATGAAACCAAAAAAAAAAAAAAAAAAATATAGAAGGTTAAATTAAAGAGACTTGGTCACTTAGGCACACTTATATATACAAAGAACAATTTAGATATTACTGAGAATCAGTATATATCAGTATCAACTGCCTGAACTCATTGGCCCTGATATTTTAACTAACTCTATTTGGATGATCATAAAAATGCTGAGTACTGTTCAATTTTCAAAGATTTGCAGCATTAATGCTCCCCGACCATTTCTAGCACTGTCATTGAATAAGAACTTCAGGGTAATGAATGCAAGAAAAGCAAAACCTGTAAATAGAATTAAAGCAAATTTGCATTATAGCCAGTTAAGATCCATATTAACAGTACCTAAGTTTAATAAGACCTGAAGCTTTCCTGGCAAAGAATATGCTCAATTTCTTCTTGGGCATGAAGCCAGGTGAAAAGACGATTAGAAATTGCTATTTCGGGAGTGTGCATCTCTCCCATCATCAGGATATTTATTAAATGTTATAACCACAAATGAATACTGGATATAACATAAATATAAACAAAGACAAAACACTATCAAAATTTGCCTTTCTCAACAAAAGACTGTTTTCAGTAAATTAAATGCCAGGTTAGCAGATGCCATGAGTATAGAAAATTAATCGGTCAAAGAAATGTACATAACTGCTTAACTTGATTATCAAACGGTATAGATGTGTGCTTCTTAAGTTGACGGATTTCCATTTTAAGGCCGGTTTCCAAGAGGAGCTGAACTGAAATCCAGCATTACGAGTAAGTGTGCTCCTCTCAGAGGAAATGGCCAAAGTGTCCTTAATTCCCCACTCCCAATAACTGTTGCATATTGCCAAGATGGTCGTCTCCCGAAAATTGACTCTATAGTCATCCTAGAGCAATATGCAATATGCAGTACACCAACATCTTAGCAATATGCAACAGTTATTGGGAGCAGAGAATTAGGGAGGCTTTGGCTATTTCCTCCGAGAGGAGCATGCTTAATCATGATGCTGATTCCAGTTCAGCTCCTCTTGGAATCCGGCCTTAAAATGGATATCCGTCGACTTATCGACTTAGCACAGATCAATACAGCTTGATAATCAAGTTAAGTAGTTACGTTTCTTTGACCCAATTAATTTTCTATACTCACGCCATTTCCTGACCTGGCATTTAATTTACTGAAAAAAGTCTTTTGTTCAGTAATGCGAATTTTGATACTGTTTTGTATTTGTTTATGTTTGTGTTGTATCCAGTATTCATTTGTGGTTATAACATTTAATAAATATCCTGACAATGGGAGAGATGCGCACTCCCAAAATGTCGATTTCCAATCGTCTTTTCACCTGGCTTGCTTCCCGAGAAGAAACTGAGTACCTACGCAAATCTAAGTGTATTGAGGCTTCAGTAGTTAAAGTCAACAAACTGGTTATTAACCACATAACCTTTATCGTTTTGCATACCAATGCCTGATTCTTAAGATCACTAGATAAGAGTATCAATTTCCAGTTATTTAACAATGCAAAGCAGAAATTAATACTAGTGGAGCGAGTTACTCCGCGACAGCGCAAACGCAGTCCCTACTACCAAAAATTTTGCGCCTGAGTTACCCACATTTGGCGCAATCGCAGGGGTCAGGAGCCCAACCGAAGTGCTATGGAAGGGCTTCACCCAGTGGCGGCTCGGGCCAAAAAATAACAGCGTACTGTGGGAAAAAGTTAGGAAAAATGAAGTCCATACGCCTATATTTCTTCATGATATAAACAGAATTTCTACTTCCTTTCGCTTTTTGCTCAATTTTTTGATCGGGTATTGCTCCTCCTAACATTTTTATACTGACCGTTTCTTCTAATGCGTGCCTTGACAAGGCAGTTTTCAGAAGTTCATTAAACATATTCATTAGCTATTGGTTAAAGTTTTCGTAATATTAAATTACTCATACACATAATAAAGGGAATTTATAACACTAAATAACTTCAGACAAAGAAATACTTGGATATAATGCAAACATGCGAAAAACATACATTTGTTATGGGGGATTCCCGTTATAGTCGCGGGAATGGAGTATCGTGCCAACATGATAGAGGACAGCTACTTTTGGAGCATGACCAAATCCTTACTTCAAATCCCTCGCAAAGATCCACCACTGCACCACGGACAGGCAGTCCCTCAGTCTGTAAGGGAAAAAGCTGAACTACATGCAATCTTCCTGGAAGTGATCTCCACGGCCGCTGATACCCCGGATGTAGATCATATCAATGCAGTCACTCAGGAACTTCGGGCGTATCTTTCCCAACCCCATGATCTATCACCTCCCTCCATCTCCGTAGCTGAAGTGCAATGCCACATCACCAGCCTACGGCCATTCAAGTTGCCCGGCTTTGGCAACATAGCGAACGCGGCGCTAAAGGTTCTACCATTCCCTTGGGTGAAATCATTAACCTTTCTCTTTAGTGCAATCCTTAAACTTGTTTACTTCCCAAATGCCTGGAAGCACGCAAAGGTCATCGCTATCTGCAAACCTGGGAAAGACGGAACGTCCCCGGAGAGCTACAGACCCATCAGTTTGCTTTCAACACTGAGTAAACTGATGGAAAAGCTTATTCTAAGTCGACTAAGGACAATCCTGAATCGACACAATATTGAAGAGCGGAGCAATTCGGCTTTCGCTCTCAGCATTCCACTCAACACCAACTACTTCGTTTGGTTGATGAAGTTTACACAGCCTTTAACAGGAAGCAGTTCGTTTCAGCACTACTCCTAGATATCACCAGAGCATTCGACAGCGTATGGTACGAACGCTTACTCTCCTGTCTCATTACCCACCAAACCCCTTACTAATTAATACATCTCATTCACTCCTACTTCACTGGCAGAACCTTTGCTGTCTCCCACGACGGAATCTTATCCTCATCCCATCCCATTAGAGCTGGCGTTCCCCAAGGTAGTGTCCTGGCACCAACTCTCTTCCTTCTATACATCAACACCCTACCATCACTGCCACGCTGCTTGCTGTATCTCTTTGCTGACGATACAGCTGTCACCTCCACGCCATCGGAGCTCAACCTGTGTGCTCGCAGGATTCAACAATATGCTGGCCTCCTCACCATCTGGTTCAAACTTTGGCACCTACGCGTCCACCCACAGAAGAGACAGGCCATCAACTACCCTCGAAGATGAATAGCGGGTCTTCCACAAATTCGCCTAGCTGGTGAGGACGTCCATTGGAAAACTTATGTTAAGTATCTTGGTGTTCTACCCGACATCAAATTGACGTGGAGAGACCACATTACACATGTGGCTAATAAAGTTAGTAAACGAATGGGTATGCTCTACCCTCTCTAAAACCGACGATCGGTGATGTCTCTGCCTACGAAACTGCTCCTGTATAAACAAGTACTCCGACCAGCCATCACATACGCCAGTAAGATATGGGGAGTAGCAGCCAAGTCTCACCTACACAGCCTTGCAATTCTACAATCCCGATTCCTCCGCATTACCACAGACTCCCCTTGGTACATCCCCAATCTAGCTATGCGACGTGACCTACGTATCCCCACAAGAACAGACTGCATTCATACCCTTTCACGTTTTTCTATCAAAACCTCTCCCACAACTTCAATTCCCTCATCCGCGGTCCAGGTGAGTACGACATCGATCCTAGAGAGCGCTACAAACGCCCGAGGCTGCTTCCAGGCACATAAAATAACACGTCAAATGGCTTATATATAACTTCAACGTCATCTTCTGCCATATATTATCTTTGCTTACAAAACACTAGACTGCCAGTAGAGGGCCTAGCCCTGACCTGGCTTGAGGTCGAAGGTCTGACATTCAGATCTTCAGTGTCCATTCGTGAGTGTGTGTCTGTGTGCGTGCGTGTGTGTGTGTGTGTGTGTGTGTGTGTGTGTGTGTGTGTTTAACCTTATTACTTGTCTTGCACTTCCGTGCCGTAAGTCCGCTTCCTTTCCGACATACCACGTGTACGAACAGAAAATACTACGAACAAGTAGAATTAAAAATGAAAATGTCAATATCTAGAATTCCGGATTTTGATGAAATCAAAGTTTGAAATATAAGAATTGCTAGGATAGTTGGCAACCCTTAGGAAGGAATTGATACTGGCAACCAGTTCCCTTATCGGTAAAACAAAGAAATTGGCGAGCTACCGGTGTTTGTCAGAGTTAGTTAGGGCGACTGGACGTTGAATGAGCGGTCTACCATTACATATGGCAGTGTTATCGGTCGTTTGAACTAAATTCCAATAGATGGCACCATAACATAAATTATCCTTTTTTGGTTTATAAATGTGTTTTGTAATTAATATTGATATATTTTTGGATACACCGAAGAGGTTGAAGTTTAAGTACATTAATTAATGAAAATAATTGGGTGATGACTTTATTTGTTGGGTAATTTTTAAGTTTTATTTGAATTTTTTTTAAGTTGAGGGAACGAAAGTATGGCAGCTTAGTTCATAATCGGTGAAATTTAACATTGAACCTCAGGCTAAACCTATAAGCTGCGGCAATGTAAATAGTGTAAATAGAGAAGTGTGTGTGTGCGTGACTGACTGGGACGAACCTAGTACGCCCAGGTATGTGTGTGTGTGTGTGTGTGTGTGTGTGTGTGTGTGTGTGTGTGTGTGTGTGTGTGTGTGTGTGTGTGTGTGTGTGTGTGTGTGAATAAAAGCTCAAAATAAGCGCTTGTAAATATTGTACATAGCACAATTAAGGACACTGAAAGACACTAACTTAATAAAACTGTTCTTGGTGGGCTAAGAGAGGTCACCGTATGGGCCTTATATATATAGACACGTAGACTATAAGCATTTAATCCCTAATTATAACCTCAATGAAAATTTTAGCCTGTAAGCCGAGCCCCTTTGTACCGGCACCAGGCCATGATACTCAAAATAAAAGCCTGTAAGCCGGGTCCCTTTGTCCCGGCACCAGGCCATGAAACTCAAAATAAAAACCTAAAACCTCGCACAAAATAAGCGCTTGTAAATATTGTACATAACAAAAAAGGACACTGAAAGACACTAACTTAATAAAACTGTTCTGGGTGGGCTAAAAATGGTCAACGTGTGGGTTTTATATATAGCTTTTTTTTTTATACTAACTACTAAGATAGAAGGTGGAAAGTAAGGAAGACATTATAGTGGCTTTTCGGGATCCCGCACTGAGCACTCCCGTTATTCTTGGTGAAAGTGCAGAGCTGGCCGCCATTACGGCGAGCGGGTGAAGGATAGATCCAAGGGGCCGAACATGACCAGAAGGCCCTGAGCGACGCCTGGGGAGTGAAGGTGAAAGTGAGGAAGGATAAGAGTGAAAGTAATCTTTATTAATTGGGTAAAGAAATGAGAGTAAGGGTGAAAAAGTGGAAGGTATTCAGGGTAAGTCTTTATTGTAACATATATCTAGTATGGGAGGGCATCATATCCGGCAGTTGTTGCCGAGTGGGGGAGTGTTGTGGCGTCGTCATTGGTATGGTGGTGCGCGGTGGGATTTCCAGCTGTCGAAGTGGACCTTGAGCCTCCTGGTGGTTTCCGAATTGTAGTCGGCGATGATTTCTTCTGGGGATTTCAGATCATTCATTCGTGTGTTGAGGCTGTTGTACACTTCCATAAGTGTGGAGTGGAGCTGGTCTAGTCTATCGAGGAGAGTGGAAGAGTCCGTTGGCTGGCAGGGACGCGCGTCGGTGAGGTGAGCCTCCACACGTTGCATCTTACGTTGGAGTGAGGCAAGAGTGTCCTTATGTTCCTTGGCTAGATGTTCTGTGTGTTGAAGTTGGGAGCTGATGGTTTCTGCTGTCTGTTGTAGGATGGTCATTGAAGAGGTGAGACTGCCCAGTGGAGTAAGTCCGTCGGTTATTAGTCGTTGTGTAGTTGACAGTGTGTCGAGGAGGTCGATGAGGGTGGAGTGGTTGTCGTTCTGTTGTTGGGCAGCGGCGGTGACGGATTCCTCCAGGTTGCCCAAGCGCTGGTTGAGATTAAGGACCTCTGAATGGAGGTCCTGAACCTCCTCCGCTGGAGGCCGGCGGCTGGCGGCGGTGACTGTTATGAGGAGCTCTTCTAGGGACTGGAGTCTGCTGTTGACTTGCTGCAGGTCCTCGCGGAGGCAACCAAGTGCTTGCTGCCATGCCGCAGGTTCGCTGGAGGCGTTGCTCCGGGGTGTTGGCCTCTCTGAGTTTGCGCGAGGGTACGCAGGGCACTGCATCTGCCCTGTGAAGTGGCCGAGGCCATCGCAGGTAGCGCAGTACCGGCGGCGTCATATATAGCCACGTAGACAATAAGCATTTAATCCCTAACTATAACCTTAAAGAAAATTTTAGCCTGTAAGCCGGGCCCCTTTGTACCGGCATTAGGCCATGAAACTCAAAATAAATACCTGAACCTGAAAAGCTCGCGACAGATAGAATTTTGATTTAAGTGGGCATACATAACAAATGCCTCCTAGCCATTCTGAGCATGATAAGTTTTGCAGGATGAACCGGGTCTTTCCCAAGCTTTAAAATATCGCCCGAACCTCTCTCCACTTACGTGGAAATTGCCCCTTCGCGAGACACGTGTTGAAGACTCGTGTACAGTAAGCGCAATTTATCTTGAGCGTTCGTCTCCTAAGTCCTCACTCGATACGTTTCGGCTAGCTCCGTAAACACAGATGACAACTTAGAAACATGAAATGTGCTATACCAGTACACTGCACTAGTATACTCTGACATCTGGTGACTAATATGCTAAGCTTTTACGCGCGCTCTTTGTTTTCTGTGTGCATTCGTTTTGTGCAAGTTTGAGGTTAATTACTACAGCTTAACCATTTTGTAATTAGGGCACACCAAACTCATCATCATACGTACCTTCCGAGCATCGAACTCCGACTCGGAAACAAGCACGTACAGTCGTGCATAGTGATGGCCGCAAAATAATAGCGAAAGTTGCAGAAAGTTGCGATATAGGAAAGGATAACAACCAGTTAATGTTCCCACTCAGCAAATCAATAGAACGAGCTGCTGCTTACACAGGAAAAAGCGTCAGCACTGTCAGGCGTATTGAATCGTTTTGTACATCTCATCCTAATGAATCTCCAAAAACACCAGGAAAAAGCAGGTAAGGCTGTGATCTGTCTATGGTAATAACTAATAGTGATGTTTTCTTTCTTTCTTCTTTTCCCTTTAATCCTTTGCTTTTTGGATTCCCACTTTTCCTTATATCTTGCTCTTTTATCTTTCTTTTTCTCTTGCTCTGAGTCCTGTGTATATTTCTACATAGCTTTCTATTTCCCTCCATTACCAAAGATAAACCGGTATTTAATAGAGGTCAACAAACCTAGGAGCAACACTTACTTGTGTTGTGGTTGTTATGGTTCTCGAAAGGGGACACATTATTATTCGTTTACCTCCGTATAACTGTGCTCTGAATCCAATTGAACTGGCGTGGGCAAAAATAAACAACCTTTTCAGAGGACACAACGTTACTGGTGATATGTCAGCCACCAATCTGCAGAAACTTGCTGTAGAAGCATTCTCTTCTGTAACTGCGACGGATTGGGAAGGATACTGCAAGAAGGTCCAAAACCTGGAAATGAGATATTGGAGAAATAATGCTCTAATAGAAAATGCGATTGTTGAAATTATCAACAGATCAGACGATACTAGTGATGAAACTGATGCAGTGGATTCAGAAATCGAAGAATCACAAAGCGAATGAGTGAGTATAGCTGTCATAATATTTGTTTAATGTTTTTATGTGTTTCATAAATAGTAAGTATATAAATATACGGCTAATCGGATCGAGTTCAATTTAATGTTAGTCCACAGATCTCACACTTGCGGCGCATATCTTCACTTATCTTACACACTATTTTGCTGAACTCCGTTTTTCAAGGTTGACCACACTGCAGAAACAAAAGAATGTTAGCTCTCGCAACTTCCCCTCTGCCCGCACTACACTGTAAATCCAGCTCTCTTCTTATCTTGCGCGTACAGTAAGAAAGAGCACGGCCCTGAAGGGAAGATGGCGAAGCATGAGCGGGGTAAACCCGCCAGGTTCCGCCTTTTGGGGGTTTAGACGTCAGAGTGCGCCCTGGAGCTTTTCGAAGTTAGGCCTCTGATTGACAGCTTCAGGTCCAACATGGCCAACACTCTGCCTGAAGAAATTCACTCAATTTATGAGCAAATGATAGCCTTCAAAGGAAGAAATTACCTAATTCAGCATTTGAAGAGTAAACCAGGTAGGGTATGGCCTTATACCTGCAGGAAAAGAAACAGGAAGGAACACCAAGTGGTCAAGAAACTGCAGCAGAAAAGAAGACACCATTCGGCAACACCTCTGCCTCCTCCAAGATTTGTGCAGGCTTTGGCGGTTGTCCATAAATCCGTAGAAAAGCCAAGCCATCTTATTTATCTACTAAGCGCCGCTTTCCCGTCAACCTCCCTACATTTACCTATTCTTGTGGAAGAATAAGATGGAATAATTCAATCACATACCTGGGAGTGAATTGGATAGAGGTTTAACTTTTCGGGAGCACATCCGTGAGCTCTCGCATCGGACGTGCGGGTCCTCGGCCTCGTTATACCCCTTCCTATGGTCTGTGATGCCAGTTTCCCTAATGTTGAGTCTCTTCTGGGTTCTAGTCATCCTTGTTATGCGCTATACGTGCGAGGTCTGGGGCATGGCCGCAGGTTCTAGCCTGCTACTACTTCAACATTTACAGAATAGGTGCCTTCGGGTTATCTATTCTGTATACAGAGGATTTCCCGTGAGGTACCTCCACGAGGCCTTATCCGCCCACTATGTGGAAGATGAAATGAGTCGCCGGGCCACCAAATTCTACGTGAAATTACCAGCACATCAGAGTGCCCTGGTTAGATCCCTTGGGAACTATACTCCTAGAGAACGCCGCTTCAAGCGGTACCGGTCCTCCCGCATGTCTTGCTGGCCATACCGGTAACATTAAGGCCACCACACTATCCTTAACAGAATTTACACTCCCAAGTTCTTTGCCTGAACTAACAAAATTAAATCTTCCTTTTCAATACATTAACTATATTCCTCCAGCGGTGGACGAGGGACATTGCATCCGATTCCACAATCGTTGAGGAGCTACTCAGCTACCTCCTTTCTCACGTACCACCTAAATTTCACCTGCCACCCGGCAACACACCTCCCCGCCTCTTCTTGGTTAAGCCCTACTCAGGGCAGGTACACGTATTAACCATCCTCGAGCTGTTCCTCAGCCTGCCAGCTTGCGACGGACGGACGGACGTACGGGCCTTACTTACGGCATACTTACCTGGCGTAGAGTTTACCGTGGTCAGGAAGGCGCTTCTCCAGGGTGAGGCCCTTCCATTGCACTTCGGTTGGGCTGACTCCTGCGATTGCCCCAAATATGGTTAACTCGGGCGCATAGTTTTCGTTAGTCGGGTCTGCGTTTGCGCTGTCTCGGAATAAACTCTTCTCACACTAATATATTATCTGCTGTCATATGTGCTTTCATTTGGGAGATTATGTTATTTAAGAACTAAATTGCAAGTGGGTTTTCTAGCAGCAATACATATGTGCTAGTGCCAATTACATTTCCTTGTCGATTATACTGTCGATATTTCTATCCCATATGCATTCATGTGTATACTTTTGAACTGTTGTCTTGCAAAAGTACTTGGATGCAGATCCATATTCAATAGTAATTTTATATTTATTGCAAACGAATATAACCATACAGCATTAATTTCACCCTGGTATTCTTCGAAAGCACTTGTGTTCGGAAAGCCTGATTAATCTATGTTGTTCTACATAGCTTCTCCTTGAACAGCGTTATTCACAGAAGCGGGCTGATTTGTGTTTATTGAGCGTTGTCCCCAGGGGCAATAAAATGTGAAATGTGCAGTGTTTAACGCCCGCTTTTACTCGTCATAAGGGCGTGAAGGCACGCGCTCCCCTAAAAAATGTTATGGAATTAAATGAAACATGGCCTTACGACCATTAAGGATAGTTTACTTTAAAAATATGAGAAATCTTCATAGGGTGTAAAAGTGATGTTTTCATACCTACAACATACGGATTGGTGCGGAAGGTAGAGCGCCCGCCTGCTGCATTTCCACGTAATGAAAGCACTTGCGTGTGTGATTATCCGGCTCGTTTCTGTCCGCGACTAGCGCTGTACACAGAGCAAGTTTTATACTGTTAAAATGCACGGTTTCTTATTTTAGTGTTCTTTATGGAGTTACGAACATAAACATAGTGTTATAGGTGGCTTTATAAAATCCAAAGACTAAAGAATGTTGGATAACTTTGAAAAAGCACTAATACAAGTGCAATTTTCAAGGTTGATCTACTTAAGAAAAAGTACAATTGAAATTTTGGGTACACCAACGCCGGAATTCTTGATATAAAATAATAAAAATGAAAATAGTCTCACTGACTATACAGCTGATGCAGTAATGAAAGGACATTTAGAAACAGCTACAGTATTTCAACGAAAACAGTGCAGAATTATATATTAGACTGTATGTTGAAAGTGTGTAGGGAGAAAATAGAGCAACAAATACGGGCTTCTGAGTTTGTTGCCATTCAGTGTAATGTACCAACTGACGATTCAAATCAGTAGCGGCTCGTGGAATAAAAAAGTGGGTGTTCACAAGAACTACACTTAAAATACATACTAGCACTATCCGCGATTGCTACCACCACTACTACTGAGTGCTAGCTCTCAACGCCCCACATTGCTGCCTTGGTAGCGTGGTGGTAGCATGTCTGCCTCACGTTCAAGAGGTCCCGAGTTCGAATCTCGGTCAGGGTGAGTTACCTGGATACGGTTTTTCCGGGGTTTTCCCTTATCCTGTAAGACGAATGTCAGGTAACTCTAAGCTCCATGGAGCCCGGACTCATTTGAGCATCCTTTCATCCATTCCATTCATCGTCCGATATGACTTAACGTTGGAGGAGGTAAATTACAACAACAACAAAAAAGTGCCCCACAAAATTTTATACAAACTATTAGCCTAGAAAGAATGTTCCTATTAAATTGCTTATTTTGTCGCTTTACTGACAGTCTGTAATCTGAGCATTAATATTCACACGACCAAACATGGCGAACTGAATACATGCATTTTTACGTCAGCGTGAATTCCCGTGCTTCTTCATCTTTTCACTAAGATGTACCAAGTCGGCACACGCTACTTTTGTCCAATTACTCACTTCAGAACTAGTCCTGCGCCGTGACGTAGCGGGCTAAGACAGCATGCCTTAGTCCCTGGCCACGGAAATCGGCCCGGGTTCGATCCCACGCATGTGGTACGGATTTTAAGTCCCGGGTATAGGACCGGTGCCCACTCAACTGAGGGGCTTACGATAGGTAAGCGGCCCTGGTCACTAAAACCAACGTTCCGGCTGGGGGATGCAGAGATGCTGACCACATCTCCTCCCTGTGTCGGTTGGATGATCGCCCACCTCAGCGGTGTGCAAGTGGGCGTGAGGCCGGCAGTCGGATTGGTAAGCCTTGGTCCTGTTAGAGCAGTCACGTTAACTTAACTCACTTCAGAGCTAAAAAAAAAAAAAAAAGGCACGGAAAGCTATAAAGCGCATTTCTAATACTGCAACCACATAGCCATTTACAGGTTGTGTATACATTGTTAAATTTGCACCTGCAGTCTCACTTCTGATTTTTGTAACACGTTTAACGGAACAAGTGAATTCATGACAAAAATATCATTGCCTGATTAGGACAGAACATAAGCATATGATATGCATCTTCTTTTTTAACTTACGTCCTTCAACATTAAGTCATATCAGTCATATCAGAGTGAAATGGATGAAATAATGCTCAAATGACCCAGGGTCCATAAAGCTTAACGCTACCCGACATTCGTCTTTCAGGATAAGGGGAAACCATGGAAAAAACCTTTTCCATATAATTCACACTGACCAAGATTCGAACTCAGGGCCTCTTGAACCTGAGGCAGACATGCTACCACCTACGCTACAGAGGTGGGCATATGGTATACAGATAAAGTATACTCTTTACACATCATAAATTTCTTTCCATTCCTAAGCTACCAATTGTTCCCAAATAATTATTTTTGTATACGTGATCATAGTATTTTAATTGCTAAAGGATGAAATAATGCAGTGTACCTTATGTGATCAGTTAACCACAACAAATGAGCAGCATTTATAAATTAAAATAAATAAATAAATAAATAAATATTTCCCTTCGTAAATGTGCTATCAATTACAGGAGTACATCAGTGACACCTATGTGCTGAAATTTCATCCTACAGGAACTTTGTACAAGCCAGTAAATATATTGAAATGGGGCTGTCGCTTCATTGCATGCTTAAAACCATTTGTTTGGACTGGGTTTGAACCTATACATTGGGATTCATAGGCTAGTACCTAACCAACGAGCCTATATTGATATATTTCAAAACCAAATTCATCTACAGCTGTAACATACTACTGATTTCCAAGTACAGCATATCATATAAAATGGAGTTTATAATCTTCTATTGATACGTGTTTAACAATGAAAATAATTTATTATTGTGTTAAACCTTATTTCAAAATTAGTAAAATCTACACTTTGGGCCAAAAAAATATCTCCGCAGACATTTTTTTAACTTTTAAAGAAGTTTGGACATATGAGTATAGTGTTTTAATAATTTGTCTGTTTTAAATGTTTCAAAACACCTTTTAAGACATCACTAGAACAAATCATATATTTCCCAGTATTTGGTATAGCATCCTTTAACCTTTTCAAAGCTCGGATCCTTTGTGGCATTGACAGAACAAGGGTTTCACACAAATGAGGTTCAATCTCATGGTACCACACATGAATAATCTTGTCCATCAGTTCTCTCCTTTAAAAGCAATTATATTTGTTAAGTCTTAAGGACCATAATGTGTCTCAATGCCCAAATCTGAACAACAGTTCTTGACAATCCTTGGCCAATGGCATGTTGTATTACCATCTTGGTAAATGACAGGTCCAAGATTAAACCCACTAAAATGATCTCTGACTCTACTAATCATCTTATTTTTAATAATCAATAACTCCAACCATTCACAGAATTTTAATTCTTCTTACACGTTAGGAACACACTGCTACCCACAACATGACACTTTCACTAAAACTTTTTGTTTCAACTATGCAGTGCTTGTTTAACTCATGTTCTTGTTCCATCCACAGTTTTAGTCCACAATCATTTTCCTATAAATTGCATTTTTTTTTTTTTTCATCTGAGTAAATTACCCTCTTCCCGTCTTCAGCATCCAAACTCAAATGCATTTCTGCAAATTTTTTCCTGTTGTTCGCCTATGTGTTTCACTTTTAGAGGTGGCTTGCTTTTGGCATTTTTATTTGTAACTTTCATATCTTTTGGCGTCATAAAGTCTGCTGAGATATTCATAATACAAAATCTACCTCAATCAAAGATGCAATTTGTCTAGAACAATAACTTTAATTGCTCTGCACATCCTTGGACTGGTAACCCTTTTTTGGCTACATCTGTACCTTAAACTGAAAGTGCCAAATTTCTGATGTTTTTTCAAAATATTTTTGTCTGGTTTATGGCATCTGCTATGGGCGTTAGTAATGGTGCTGATAACGTTATTTTGCATAACAAATATATATTATTTTCTACTCAGTTGTTCCAAAATATATTCCGTACTCCATGCGAACCAGAAATTTTATGCCACCAATTACTTATAAAAATGTAACATTAATCCCAATTACTATGTGAGTATGTATGACAAGTTGTAAAGTGACAATCACAGATTGTAACAATAGTTGATTTCTCCAGATACACATATACTTTAATCACTTGGAATAACATTATCAAAATTCAACCTATTAAGCATATGTGATCAGTAACAGTAATAAATAATAGTAATATTCTAAAAGTGATAGATAATTTATTCATCTTGTAAATCATACATTGTACATGAGTACTATGATATAAGACACATCAAATTGTGAATTTACAGTGCAATTAACTATACTTGTAAATTAACAAGTCACATCCAATAAGGACAAGTCAGTGTTTGTACAAAATAATGTTTTGTAAAGATATCTCAAGAAGTTTTATAATATTGTCACGCAGACGGCGAACTCGCGTTGCCGATCGCTAATGCGGACTGGCGGTGGCCGGGGGGACGCAAGGGGTGGCACCTCCTTCTACCGCGCGAAGGTGCACGAAGGTTCCAGATTGATTTCCCCTCCATAATGGAAGAATCGAGAGGCTTCAGGGCGATCGATACAAGCGAGGCGACAGTGAGTTGAGTGAGTGACCAGCAGCCGGGCGGACGTGTAGTTCAGTTGAGCGGACGTGTAAAGACGAACTGGCAAGGTTGAATGGTGTAAATTAAATTGTAATTGTGAACATTAAACTGTAATTGGAATAAGGTGGAAATAAAGAACATTTAGAGCGGTGTAATTGAACTCTCTTTAACTTTACGAACCCACCAAAGTCATAATATACATGATTAGTTCTAGAAAAATAGTAATAAATAAGCAAAATATGGACTTTATTTCAACGACTATAAACTATGGCTCACAGACTTTAATTCCTTCAATTTCGAACAAATTCAAAAATAAAACAACGAAGTAGTACAACAAAGAATGTCATCACCCAAACATTTTCATTTCCTATACGTTTCAATTTTTAAACTCTTCCATTTATTTAAAAATCCATCAACATTAATTATAAAGAACAATTATATTCCGAAATAGAGAATTCTTGTTTAGCTGCCATCTATTGGTATTTAGTTCAAACACATTATAACACTGCCATGTCTAAACGTAGACCGGTCATGATCATACGACGGTTGGGTACTTGATCAGTGCTCGATCGCTGACGTGGACGTGTGCCTTATCTCTTGTGTTGTCACTATTGTCTCTTGTACATTTAATTATGTAATGCAATACGCTTCACACCATTGGAAGAGGTTGTGAAAATACGCCGCGACACATGCGTGATTACCAACTTTCCGTGTGTTAAAAGTGAAACAGTGCAAATAGAAGTGGTAAATAGCTAACAGTGATGTTCGCGTTGAGCCTAGTCTGTGAGTAAACAGTGTCTGGTGTCATAGAGTACATAAACCCACCTCAAAACAGCGTGGGACGCACAGCTGCGTGCCGTTGTTGCACGCAACAAGACGCGTCCCCAAACCATGCTGCTCCCAGGAGCCACTGCGGCTAACAGACACTGACTCCCGCCCCAAGATGGCGGCGGCTGCAGTGACAATTGCAGCAGCAGCACCACCAGCCCCTGGCGTTCGGCCGGCTAGCCTTACAGCCCCACCGCTGGAGCACTCCAGCAGCGATCCGCCTTCGGGCCCACCATTGGCCAACCTCACGGCGGCCAATACCCCAGCGCCATGGAGGACGAGGCAGTCGCGCGAAAGTACGCCCAACTGGAAAAGGTGGTAAAAGATATCCAAAAAGAAATATTTTACTTCCAGGAGATATTGGAGAACATGGTCCCGGAGTCCCGGGACTATGCAAAAATCACCAGCGACCTGGCACGCTGCTACCAAGAGCACGCGATCAAAAAAGCGACACCTAGTGCAGCTGGGAGAAGGCTGGCAGGCAGCATCAGCCAGAAAGCGGCGCCATCACTGCAGTAGCGACTCGGATGCCGAGCGCAAAAAGAATAAAACCATACATCTGGCCCTCCAGGTCGCCACCAGAAACAGGTACGAGACGCTGTCCTCGTCCGAGGAGGATGACGATCTGGAAAGATCCACTGCCTTCCCTGCCCTTCCAACTACAAAACCAAAGGCACCCAAGCACCAACAACCAACACGACCAAACACCACTTCAACTAAACCACCTCTACTCCTACACCCATCCCCACCCCTACATTGGCCTCCACATCAGCCGCGGCCGCGGCTCCAAAGGCAAAACAAATCCCTCAGAAACCACCACGTATCGTCATTCCTGACGGCAGGCAGGCGACTAAAGTCCTTCAGACACTACGGGGCTCCCTCCCAGCTGGCGCGTACACGCTCCAGAATACGCGTAACTGCCTCAAGCTGTTCCTCAAACGGAAATAAGACGCCATCCCAACTATGACCACGCTGAAGGACGCCGGAGTGGAGAACTTCAATGGGAAAGCCGCCAACCTGGATAGGGTGACTAATGAGGAACTCAAGTATCTCCCGAGAAAAATCCTAGTGCAACTTACAAAAATTTTCAACG
The DNA here is from genome assembly GCA_030765055.1 of Mantis religiosa. Taxonomy (NCBI): domain Eukaryota; kingdom Metazoa; phylum Arthropoda; class Insecta; order Mantodea; family Mantidae; genus Mantis; species Mantis religiosa. The sequence continues at coordinate 196,318,000 of CM060951.1, read as the reverse complement.
CCTGTTTGCAGCAAAATTATTTTCCTGACACTTGGAAACGAGCCAAGGTAATAATGCTCCCGAAGCATGGGAAAAGCCCCAGGCAGCCTCAAAATTACCGCCCCATTAGTCTCCTGTCTACTATTCGTAAATTGCTCTTCCATCTGGGCGCACATACGGCAACCCAGCGACCCAAAAATTAACAAAATTGGGAAAGGTGAACCAAAACACAATAAGCATGCATGAATAAAAATATTCTAATGCCACAGTAACACCACAATGCGCGCACAAGTCCTTCCGGCACAGACCTTTCCCTATATGCAGAGGCTGCCGCCACAAAAGCCCAGGAGACAGCAGCACGCTGCCGCACGGAGCAGTGTAAATAGTGAAGTGTGTGTGCGTGTGTGCTTGACTGGCTGGGACGTACCTGGTACGCCAGGTGTGTGTGTGTGTGTGTGTGTGTGTGTGTGTGTGTGTGTGTGTGTGTGTGTGTGTGTGTGTGTGTGTGTGTGTGTGTGTGTAAATAAAGGTGCAAAGTAAGCGCTTGTAAATAGTTATATATAACAAAAAAAACACATATAAAGACACTAACATAATAAAACTGTTCTCGGTGGCCTAAGAAAAGTCACCGTATGGGTTTGTTATACACCCACGTAGACAATAAGCATTTAATTCCCAAACTATAACCTCAATGAAAATTTTAGCCTGTAAGCCGGGCCGCTTTGTACCGGCAGCAGGCCATGAAACTCAAAAGAAAAACCTGAAACCTGAGTCGGTGCAGTTGGTGCTAAACTGGTGCTAATGGTATCTAGGCCAAGCCAAATTAAGACTGAAAAATGGTCATCAATTTGTAAAATTTGCAAGACTTGTAAGGCCTGCGATGGCATATGAGCAGCAAGAAGGAAGGGAATGGACTTTCACAAAGACCTATCGGTAAGTAAGATGTTAAGCATGTAGTTAAATACCGAAAATTAATATCATAATTACCTGAATTTTACTTTCATACATATCCATTTGTAATTAAATTCTTTAGATTATGTAACACTTTATAATGTATCAAGGATGTTTTACATAAAAAAGCATTAGTTTCATAAACCTTGTTACTTAATTATTAACGCAAAAACAATGTTTCTCTGCTTTTTTTTTCCTACCTCATCATCTCAGGCTACCAGGAATACGATGGCAGAGATCAAAAGTGCCGCATGATTGGAAATTTTGTGTTTATTGTTTTGCTGATGTGCAGTGATCTTCAGGCACATTATTAATGTAGAACAAAACTTTCCTTCTCACCTATATAGAAATTTATACAGAAATTTATTGTGGCTTATCAGATATTTCTTAAAGTTTGAGTTTCATTTCAATATCAGTGGAAAATTAACAAAAACTTTGAGGATTGTTGCGACCAGCATGTTCTAAATTTTCAGGAAAAGTGAAGTTATCTTAGACAGCTGATTGGTTCGTTGGTTTTGTGTTAGAAGTTTTAAATTTAAAATATTTGTGTCATATACAACAGTCCATATAAGGTAAATAGTTTCCAGTTTAAATTACTGCAAAAATAGCTTTCCTAAATTACAGCTATTTTGTAATCGTCATTTTATTTCCATGGGTTCATATAAAACAACAGTAAGCCAAAATTAAATACCATGAATATTATGTGATTTCTTCAATATTTATGCTTTGTTTTTGTGGCGGGGTTAATTTAGTCCATATAATTAGCTGTCATCAAAGACAGAAATACTTAAACAATTGCTTATTAGCTTTATAGACATATCTATTTGCATGTTGCTACATGTCTTTAATTCACATGCTGTTTGTACTAACATGTGTACAACAAACTTATACACGAAGATTTTCAAAAAAAAAAATTCTTACATCTCAGACTACATTTTATACAAAACTTTTGTGCATTTCAGCCACAGTACTTTTCCTGGATTAAATAATCTAAAATATATGAATTGTTTATAAGGATGTATTTGCAATGTTTGGTGGCAGCATCTGTTTTTGCTAATATACTGTGTTTGCCGTGTGTATTATATGCTTTGCTGTGTCATTCCCTCCCAAGTATGTGAATTTTCAGATATACCAAAACTGTGGCTGTGGATTTGTACAGAATTCAATTCTCTTTGATTTCTGTAGAATTTCTTTGTTTATAATTGGCATTATCTGTATTTACATATAATCTGGAGGCTTAAATTAAAATCTTTGGGCAAGATGCTTGGATATGAACTTTTATAAAGTTTTTCTTTAAATTGCAATGATATTTTGAAGAATTAGGTTCTCTTAACCTTACTCATCTATGTATCACTACATCAGTGATGAAGAATCTCATAGTTTTTAACAGCAATTAAAAATATGATCTGAGATTCCATAATTTCAATTTGTTCTATCTTGTTTAATGCAGTAATCACTATGTCATATTGTACACACTACACCAAATAATGTACCTAAATAGCCATCTTAGAAGAGATCTGCTGGGATTAGAATTGATCTTGTAAAAGCTTTAACAAGCTTTAAGTGCAATTGTGCAATGCAAGAAATTATTAAAATGTCACTGCGCCATCATCATTATGTGCCATTTTTATTTTTTATTTCCAGTATTACACTTATTCTTAAAACATGTACAATGTCAGCTGCAGCTAGGACCTAGAGAACGGCATGATCTCAAATTAGTAAAGCTTCATAATAAACAATAGGGGAAGTGGTATTTAGCATTTTTATTTTCACATTTATCATTTTGTAGCATTTATACATCTGCAAGTTAGCATTCTATATCATTTTAAAGAAAGTTTGAGTTAACTTTGTTAAATTAAGAAATATTAATATTATTTATATGAAATTTAAACCACATTTGTGGAGGGTTAATAATGACGGTTAGTTAAGGGTGCATAAAGTGTCAATTCATTTCACATTAATATAGGTTAAAGCAATACATAGAAATCTAGAACAATCTGATACAGACTAAAGCATATTGCATAATCCAAAAATATGTTGTTTTCAAATGCTAGGCTTTGGCAATGAAGCCATTAGCTCTCTTGCTCTCCAATATTTCTGTGTAGTGGGTCCGGCAGGTAGGGCTTCACAGGTTAAAAGATGTTCTTCAGTCATTTCCTCTTCTTTGTTGCACAGAGGACAATTTGAACTTGTATAAATTCCTATTCTGTGTAAGTGTTTGGCCAAATAATCATGTTCCGTAAGTAATCTGAAATTTGCTACTAACACAAAAATATAAATTCATACTGTTGTAGAACTACACAATGAAAAGAAAATGCACTAAATTAGCCTAGTTTATGATTCAGTAACGCTGTTGAATGTAAGCACTGAACATATTTCAACATTCTGTTCTGTCGTTTGAGTCCTCCTGTCACTCACAATGCTCACAATCAAATTATATTTACTGAAATATCTTTCAGCATCTACACTGTTGGTAGGATCCCAAATACATTGCAGAGCTACTGGGGCAAACTCTGGGTATTGGAGCTTAACAGCCAACATCTATTACATGCTGTGATGCAAAGCCACATACTTTTGAAAAGCAGATATAGCCACACCTATATAATGCACTTATTGTTACGTTCCATTCCATTGAACAGATAAGGAATTATGGACTGTCAAAGAAATAATGCTTAGATGTGTAAGCATTTTAATTCGACCCATTAACAACTCAGACAGTACCAGCACTTTCACTGCATAATTAAGACCACAAACAGCAGTAATGCTTCTGAGTGTAACCTTTCATTGATTTACTTATATGACACACATTCAGCTGTATGTCGGCCTGAGAGGTTTACTCTGCAGAGAGCACCAATTACCATCTTAGTACATATGAAGCTTTTAGTCTTACCAAGTTAAAGTAAGCCATTTACCAAAACAGTTGCTGTACCTACATATCAAGCAAACCATACTTCACAGTCAGATAATTACATGACATTTTGTCCTGTGGGAAGATACACTTTGCATTTAAATTTTTTTTTTAAACTGCTTATTGTCTTTCTTCAGCATTTATTACGGTGCTTACACATGTCATTAAAGCATTTACAAATTCAAGGCTGTAATATTCCTGTGTTTCAAAGACAAAGTTAATCTTAGAACAATTTTAAATGAATGATACAGCTTTTATATACTTAATACTCTTCTTAGATTCATGGAACTGTTTGTTTCATTCAAATCATAATCATTTATACTGCATGTGTGAATGATAATCCAACCAAAGTGATTAGAAGTATATAAAATAGTGTATTTTATTAAATGTATGTCTTCTGTTGCTGACACTGCCTCATGTACTAATTTGTGAGGTTTTACTATGTCACTCACAAATTTGAGGTTTTTCTTTGAATATTCTTTTGTAAACTTGTGCTGAAAATAATGTATGTACTATAGAGCTTTACAAATTCTTAGTAAATATAAGCTATTAACAGAAATTCTTTGTTTCCTATTTAAAGAGATAGTGCTATTTTTTTGTACATAGTTGATTGGATCTTCACTTACAGTTTATATATACATTTCTTTAGTAATGTTTTTCATTTTTTGACACTTCTTTTTGACACTTTCCTTCCGGGAATATTTCAACATTATTCTGTGTACAAAGAAATTGCATTACTCATTACCTTATGATATCCTTTCCGGTTTTCCTGTACCTGCAGAATGCATTGATTTAGTGTCACGTTTTCATGTAATTATTACAGTAACAAGCTTTGGAATTCACACTTTAGGGAAAGGAAATACATGTGTATTGTATAACCTCGACAGCATCTTGAGCAGTCTCACTCTGTCAAGTTTCTTAAAGACATACTTATTTATTTATTACATGAATATTAAAAGCTATAATACTTAGTGGCAACAGGAAAAAGATCAAGTTTGGAAGTGGCTTCTGAGACCTTTTTTTTTTTTTACGGATTTTATTGGTCAACTTCTTTCGAAGTCGCACCTCTCACACTGATGAATAATCTACGCACATTTACTCAGCATATTTAGCATGTATTATGCTAATATGTGATAAATGAATTGTGCCGAAATTATTCATTAGTGCACGAGATTAGGCTTCGAAAGATGGATTCAATGAGTCGCTGAACACGTTAGTGAAGGGTTGGGAGGCGGATGTATCATAGCTCGGTCGAAATAGAAGCTCACTGCATTACCGACGACATGTTGCTTCGTTTACTTGTCTGGCAACGAAAGGTTCAGGAGGAGCGCCCTATGCGTCTTCAATCCCCACCACGGAGTTGAGAATCTGGCATTAACCTGTGCCTGTGATATAGTTTGAGGAGCAAACATCAGAGCTGATTCTGTTTGAACTACAGATGGCAGTAGTGTACTGTAATTTCTAATTTTCAGATAAATAAATAAAGATGGAATATAGGACGTAAATAACTAAGAGTATACATTTAGCTGTTTTAACTTGTAGATTCTAACGGCAGAGAAATCTTAAGCCAATTGAATTATGTCATATTTATAAATTGGGGATGCAACTCTATATTTCATTTCAGCATGAAGGCCTTGTATGACGGTTTAAATAAGGGGTAGGATCTTCACACATTGGATAGCTCCCACCTTTAGTTGCATCAGGAATTTTTGAAAGGGATTAGCATGATTGTCTAACCCCTTACCAACATTTGCTAAGTTGATACTCCATTGCTGTCTTGTCCAGCTTGTTTCATAGAGTGATTTTTCAGCGAGCATAGATTACTACCAGTTTCTCAATTCCGTGGTGGGAATTAAAGACGCATTGAGCGCCTCCACCTGGACTTTTTGTTACGAACTAGACAATGTGTTGTCGGTAATGCAGTAACTCTCTATTTTGTCGGAGCTATGGTACATCCTCCTCCGAACCCTCTTCACTGCTGTGTTCAGCGACTGATTGACGAATAATATACGGCACAACTTATTTATCACACATTAGCAATTTACGCGCTAATTCACTGCTGTATTCAGCGACTGACTGACGAATAATTTACGGCACAACTTATTTATCACATATTAGCTATTTACTCGCTAAATATGCTGAGTAAATGTTGGACCTTTTCCTGCTATCACTAAGGTTCGAAAGCTTTCATATTCATGAAATAAATGAATAAGTATATCTTTAAAAAACAATTGCAGATGTAACAATTACAGTAAGATTACTCAAGATCCCGTCGCGGTTATACAATACATCTGTACTTTCGCTGGTGTGAATTCAAAAGCTTGTTACTGTGATAATTACACATAACCTGACACTAAATGCATTCTGTAGGTACAGGAAAGGACATCACAAGGATTTGAGTAATGCAATTTCTTTGTACATAGAATAATTGTTGAAAAATTTCCTAGAAGTAAAGTGCTAAAAAAAGGACAAAAACATCAGTAAAGAAGTGTATATAGTAAAAAACAACACTATCTGTTTAAAAAGAAAACAATGAAGCTCTGTTAATCCTTATATTTAATGAGAATTTGAAAAGTTCTGTAGTACATATATTATTTTCAGCACAAGTTTATAAAAGCATATTCAGAGAAGACCCTGAAATTTGTGATTGATTCATGACATTAATAATATAGTAAAACTTTAAAAATTACATGAGGTAGTATCAGCAACAGAAGACATACATTTAATAAAATACACTATTTCATATACTTCTAATTACTCTGGTTGAATTCACAAATTCAGTATACATTGTTATGATATGAATGAAACATAAGGTTCAATGAATCTAAGAAAAATATTAAGAACATAAAAACTGTATCATTCATAGATAGAGCCAAGATGAAAAATTCTATGCCAGCACCGGGATTTGAACCACGGATCTCCTGGTTTCCGTCCAGTCGCTCTAACCCATTGAGCTACCATGGCCAACGTGCCATCCTGAAATTAAATTCTCCATCTGACTCGTGTATTTCCCCGGTAGACCACTAGGGGCTCTCACATTCGAGATACACCGTTTGTGGCAACTTACTATTGTAAGTACTTGAGTTCCAGGCTTCATCATATAACTCTTATTATTTTAGTTAATTGATGGAAATTAATCACACTAGCCGTACATAGGTTAAGGTTTTAGATAGAGTCAACATGAAAAATTCAATGTCATGGCCGGGATTTGAACCACGGATCTCCTGATTTCCGTCCAGTCGCTCTAACCCATTGAGGTAACATGGCCAACGTGCTGTCCTGACATTAAATTCCCCATTTGACTCATTGATCATAGTACACAATATGGCTTTGTCAAGTTTATATTTATAAATCCATACAAAACACACTGACTATTTACTATCTTCTATGACACAAACTCGTGTCTTGAGTAAATTGTATGTTGTAACAGAAAGGTTGGTAAAATATTAAAGAATTTGATATATTGAAATTTTACTTTACTGGAATACCACAGTGAAGCAAAACATAATTAAATTATAGATGAGTCGTATTTTTTACACATTAGCTTCACTTACTTACCTATATTGAGGATATGTTAGGCAAACTATTGTTTCCATTATCAGCTCTATTGCGACTAAAGCTGCATCCGTTCTGGAGTTGCTGTTGCCACCATCTGTTGATTTTGTGATGAATTTAAATGTCTTCTGGCAGGATTTTGAAGTTCATTAGTTGATTTTCATGCTTTTCTATGTATATTTTCTCCATTTGACTCAATTAAATGTCAAGAAGACACGTTGGCCATGGTAGCTCAATGGGTTAGAGCGACTAAACGGAAACCAGGAGCTCCGTGGTTCAAATCCCAGTAATGGCATTGAATTTTTCATGTTGACTCTATCTCTAAAAAACCTTAGCCTATATACAGCTAGTGTGAAGAAATGATTAATTTCCATCAATTAACTTAAACTGTATCATTCATTTAAAATTGTCCTAAGCTTAACTTTATCTTTTAACAGCCTTGAATTTGTAAATGACTTAATGACATGTATAAACACAGTAATAAATGCTGAAAAAAGACAACATGCAGTTTTAAAAATAAATTTTAATGCAAAGTGTATCTTCCAACAGGACATAATTTCATGTAATTATCTGACTGTGACGTATGATTTGCTTGATGTGTAGGTAATTGTTTAGGTATATGGCTTATTTTAAGATAGAAGCTATGTGCTTTCTGACTAAGATGGCAATTGTTGCTCTCTGCAAAGTGTAAACCTCTCAGGCTATGACTTACAACTGAATGTGTGTCACATAAGTAAATCAATGAATTTAAAGTCAATTTAGTTAATTGTTTACAACACTGATCCTCCTTCTCCCAGTCCTTTCTGCAAGGTTGCAACATTTCTCGATACGTCATGGGTATCGTACGAGATTTCGTCTAAATAACTTATCTTATGTCCATTACTGCGAAACTTCCTTAGTTTTGACAAATATATACAGAGTGTCTCTAAAGTCATTATCCATTTCAATGAAGGAAGGCAGTGATTGAAAAATAAATATTATTTTGAAGTGTTACATATATTCTAGTGCCCTTCTACATGACCTTCATCTAGCTCAAAACACATACACCATCTTTCAGTAGTGGAGCGAAATGTAGACTGCAACATATCAACCGTAATTCGACCTGCTGCTTCCCTGATGCGATTCCGTAACTCAGGCAGACCATTCACTTTGCTAGTGTACACTTTAGATTTGATGTACCCCCATGCAAAAAAGAAAAAGAGACTAAAGGAGTAAGGTCCAGTAAACGGGAAGCCCACAGCTGAGGTGAACCTCTGCCTCCCCATCTCCCTGGAATGGTTCTGTTCAGGTAAGCACGGACGATGTTTGCAAAATGTGGAGGCACACCATCTTGCTGAAACACAACTGTATCCAGTATGCCATCCTCTTGAAGCTGCGGTTCAAGGAACAGTTCTAACATGTTGAGGTAGATGTTACCTGTTATTGACCTTTCGCCAAAGGAAAATTGGCCACACAGTATTACGTTTGTCATACCCAACCAAACATTGACTTTCGGTGTATCACGTTCCCACTCCGATACCTCACGTGGTTCTTCGTATGTCCATATTCGGCTGTTGTGTCTGTGCTGTTTCCCACAAACATGGAAAGTGGCTACATCGGAGACTAAAATGCTGTCCATTAAAGCTTCATTCTCTACACATTCCAGGAGGTCATAACATATTGCCCGACGACAGGCGAAATCCTCGTCCTCAAGATGGTGCAGAACTTGAATGTGATACGGACGCTTTTGTAGAGTGAAACGTACAATTTCCCACGCTGTGTTGCGAGGAACGTTCAGTCCCCTACTGAGGCGTCGAAATTATGTCTTCGGACTCCTATTACTGGCAATTTGAACCTGCTGCACTGTTTCTGCCAAGATGTGTGGTCATTCAGGACGTGTCTCATCCCACACACTGCCGGTACGCTTAAATTTGTTCACAAGCAGACGAATGTGAGCCCTTGATGGGGCTGGTTTGTGGAATTTACGGGTAAATTCTGCTCTGGCGTCTTCATATGACAATCGTGTACCCGTGCACAAACAATGGCAACCCGTTCTTCTATGCTAATCATCTTGCACTAAGATAACAGTATCTGAAAAGAAAAGAAACAAAGTATTGCGTTTTCAATGAAATGGATAGTGACTTTAGAGACACCCTGTATATCGCCAAGCTACAATTCTACTGGATTCTATAATAACACTTATCTTATTCAGAGTGCGGTATTTGACCCCCAGCTCCTTTAGGAGACCGCGCAAGTGCAGTGCTCTTAAGGAAAAACACAACTTTCTCGCAAATATGCACCAATTCATTTAAGGTGGGCGCCCTCCCTTTTGCATAGAATTTATAAATTTCTCGGCGAATTAAATCACATGTGAAATTATCAAAGCGTTAGAGAAACGTTTCGTTTTGTTTTCACACTTGATCGGCGTTTTTCGTTTTCCTTTCGTCAGAATTTTTCTTACTGTATTTCTGTGAATATGCTGAATTTATCATCAGGTTCACTGCACGACCGCTTACCAAGACTTTTTTTTCACCACATATTTATATGTGTTCAAAACAAGCGTTTGAATTTGCTTAGAAAGAGTTCCTGTTATAACTTTGTTTGTTGTCTTCTCCAGTAACATAACTCGGCCCAGCAACACTTTCCAATTCATTCACACTATTGTCTTCACTTTGATTATTTTCACTTGACTGAAAGTTATTTACTATTTCATTTCCATTTACCACTGCATTTCCCTCCCACGGTCTCCACATCGTGACACACGATGAATTTCTGCACGTAATGAAACAAATCAACTGAGACTCCACGTTCCATTTCTGAAGTGCGGACCGCTTCCTTTGAGGGGCAAACTGCACTCGCTTTGACAAGACAGACTTTACACTCAGAGCTATTACTGCTGTTAGTAGTCTTACTTATGCAGTGAAACTGCTAGAACTGTGTGTTTCAGTTGTTAATAGAAAATAATTTAGTAGGTTTAATTAAAATGCTTAAATATTGTCGCGGGCATTGTTGGGGCCGGGTGCACAGTGTTCGGCGCGGAGAGATAAGGGACGAATAGTGCAGCACGGAGATAAAGAGAGATAACTGGAAACTTCTAGTGACATCTTGATTGATAAAGAACATTCCACAACCATCTGGAATCATGAATAGTCGTATAAAAGGAAGCCGCGGTTAGTTGGACAGTCGTAATGAGATCGATCGCTCGCTAATTGGCTGTATACAGCCAGAAGGTTTTTGCTGCGGGCCCACCCGTTAAGGATTTTACCGCAGGTAGGATTTGAATTTGAAATTTTTAGGATGAAGGTGGTGTAGGTCTTTTGGTTGGGAGTTAATTTAGAGGTTACCGAAGTACCTTCGGGTTGAAGGGGAGGATGCAGTACTTTGCACCCAAATCTTTTGTATGTTTAATTTTTAGTTCGGGAGAAATTTAGATGCCAAACAGCTTAGAAGAATTATGAGGAGCTCAACTTTAGCTGCTGATAGGGTTCGCTCCTGGGTTATCTAGGTTGCCCGCATGCCATACGGGGGACCCGGTGCAGTCCAGATCGGCGTCTAGTGGGGTCATAATCTCTCAATTATCTGACAAGGGCGCTTCTGTGTGATGGTAAACTTGCGTATAATTTTGAAGCCCGGCGCCTAATTTCATCCTCCACGTATGGAAGACGCGATGCTTCGTGGAGCAACGTGGTAGGGAAATAACGTCCCACAGAATAGGTAGACCGCAGTCCTCTATTCTGTGCACGTTGAAGCCATGCTATCCAGCTGTCTGCTGCATGCCCCAGATCTCGCAGGCATTAGCATCACCGGAATTACCAGCGCTCGGAAGAGATACAACTTCATGCCGACTGGCATCGAGGTTGACCCCAGCATTGCTCCCTGTACCTACGCCGAAAGGTTCCTGATGTGTCGGCGAAAAGTTAGACCTCTGTCCAAGTTTACTCCTAGGTACTGGACAGAGTTAGACCACTCTATCCTTCGACCTCGGTAGCTGAAATTGGGGCAGTCTGCGGGGTTGTGTCGTAATGAGAGAGTCGAAAAGTCAGAGTTGTAGTCGGAACTGGATCATGTGCCTGCAGCAAGGTTTTGAAAGTGAACTCTTTTGCTTGTGGACGGCGACCTTGGAAGATTGTAATTGTGTATGTTACTATATGCGCGCGATATGAAGAGCGATTGGGTTCCAAATCCTCGTTCGGTAAGTTTCGTTTAATTCCGTAAACATAGATGACAACTTTGAATTTGAAATGTGCTATACACTGACATCTAGTGGCTAATACGCTAAGCTTTATCATGTCCGCCATATTTCGTTCTGATCAATTTCGAGGTTGATTAACTAACCAGTTTACAACAATCGTATGTTACAAAGAACTTTAGTTCGTCCTCGGCAACAGATACATGTTATGAGACACGTTAAAATGTATAAATACAGTATATACATAAAGTCAAATTTATTATGTACAATATACACAGTAATCAGCTTTTCTGTGTTTTCATGTGGTATTTGCATAGACTAATTTACTACAAGAAATGTCATAATATGAATATTACAGGTTTGTGAATGTACTATGTTCCCAGTGCTCATTTACGTGGTTATAGTTCTAAAAAATCATTAACCGTATAAAAACAGTGTGCGCGCAAAAATCTCTTAATTTTATTCTTAAAGTGTTTTAATGATGCAGCTTGTTTAAATGAATTTGGAAGTTTATCATATAACATTATCCATTTGTTGTTAAAGCTTCCTTCATAAAGGCTCGTTTGGTGCGCTCGAATTGCCAGTTTATCCTTGTTACGAGTGTGGTGGTAATGTACATCAGCATTTACTTAAAGATGATTTATATTTGTATGAACATTTGTGGATGTTATGGCTCTCGAAAGGGGACACATTATTATTCGTCTACCTCCGTATAACTGTGATCTGAATGCAATTGAGCTAGCGTGGGCAAAACTAAGGAATGTTTTCAGATGATGCAACGTTACTTGTGATATCTTCGCTTATCTTACACGCTGTTTGCTGAACTGTGTTTTCCAACGTTGACTACACTGCAGAAACAAAAGAGTGTTAGCTCTCGCTTCTTCCCCTCATTGACATGTAAAACTCCAGTGAGTCACACCCGAGGTGTTATATCATCCTTAAAATGTTTAGTATTACAGAAATTATTTACTACTATTACTCATAAACAGTAGCAAGTACATGTTGATAGACCGTAGAATAACACATGAATGTGGTGCAAGTGTCTCAAACATGTTATATCATTTATCAAAACCCATTTGTCCCAATTGTGTTGCGATATATGAGGCACTCAGCATCATGTTTCTTTAATGTCTAGTACACTCGAGCCATCCTTAAAAGCATAGTAACCCTATATTGAAGAAGAACAGAGTGGTATGAAGGAAGATAATTAATAACCAACTAATAAATACGTAAAATATGAAGCTGCTGACAGTGAAGCAAACAAATATATACAAATACAACATTTTGTAACTTAAAACTTCACTTATTTTATAAGAAATGATAATAATTTTCTTATAAATTGTCCGGAATCGCGATTTCATGGAAATTCTTCAACATCCTCAGTCGGAAACAACAAAACTGTCGTCATCGTTACGAACGCTAGATGCTAATACGTTCTTGTTAGTACTACCAAAATATGAAAATAAAACTAATTTATATGTATATGTTTATTATATATTTATGGTGTATATATTGTTGCGAACACATTATTTACGACAGCGCGCCGCAGACAGATAAGGGACAGATGGTGCCGGTCGAAGATAAACAGCTTGCCTAAGCAGATAAACATAGCACGGAGATAAAGATCTGCGGAAATAAATAGACAAATGGAACATTCTAGTGACATCCTTATTGTCTTATCGAACATTCGATTTCTTGTTTGTTCCAGAAATATCTAGTAACATGAGTCGTGGTATATATAAGGAAGCTGCGACTCGCCAAGACACAGTTGAAAAAGACAGTCGTAAACAGGGTCGTAACGAGAGCTGTAATTGAAACGGGTGCTTTGGAAGTAAACTCTTTGTTGTGGTCAACGACCTTAAAGCTAACCACTGGCGCGACAGCCCTTAGAGGGCCAAGGCCTACCAACCCAACTGCCGGCCTCACGCCCGCTTACGCAGGGCAGTGGTGGACGATCATCCAACCGATACGGGGAGGAGATGAGGTCAGCAATTCGGCATCCCCCAGCCGGAACGTTGGTTTCCGTGACCAGGGCCGCTTACCTAGCCTAAGCTCCTCACTTTCCTCACGATGCTGAGTGGGCACCGGTCCTATACCCGGGGCCTAAAATCCCCACCACATGGGTGAGATCGAACCCGTGCCGCTTTCCGTAGCTAGGGACCAAGGCATGCTGCCTCAGACCGGCCGCTACGCGACGGCGCAGGTCAACGACCTTGGTAGAATGTAATTGTGTATGTGACGTAATGCTGCTACCCTAAGTGTATTTCTACGCCAGTAAGGAACGTTTTGAATTTCTGCAATTCAAACTTTTAATTCCACGAATCCACAAAGTCACAATATGTTGCTGATATTTTTGCTATTGTTTCTGATAAACTCAAAAACGATGCTTTAAAATTACTAAATTTACAAGGTAAAGCTATAAAATTTACATTAGAAACCGAAATTAATGGATTTCTTCCTTTTCTAGATTCGAAGATAATAAGAAATAATAATAAATTAAACTTTGGTAATTAGAGGAAGTCTACTCATATTTATAATTACATAAAAAATAAAAGTGTTAATTCTTTTTTACATAAATTTGCTGTTTTTAATAGTTTGATTTATAGATTAATCAATATACCCCTGAATAAAGAGGAATTTAATAAAGAATATAAATATATTATTAATACAGCTTCAATTAATGGTTTTAATAAAGACTTTATACAAAAGAAGATTAAAAATTTGCATATCAAAAAGCTGTTAGTGATATTTCTACACCTAAAAAAATAAAATACGATTATAATTTTCAAAAAATACTTATCCTTGGGTTACTAACGATTTCGATTTTTCTTAAAGTTCCTCAAAATACACATAATATTCAAAATTTACTGCACTTTTTAAAAAAATAAAATTCCTAATAATAAAAAATCTGGTATTTATCAATTTAATTGTGATAAAGTTTATACTGGAAGGACAAAACGTAATTTAAAAACCAGAAAGAAAGAGCATTTTTGTAACATTAAGTATAAAAAAACCTGATAGATCAGCCTAGCAGATCAATTTTGGTCATTTAACCATGAAATAAATCCTGTAGTTAGATTATTAAAACAATTAAATGGTCCGATAGATTTAATGGTTTGGGAAAAGATATTTATTTTAAAAAACAAACATCGCGTAATGAATTTTGAAATACCACGGGTTGATTCTGTTTTTAAATTATTTTCATAGTTTGGTATAACGGATGAAATTTGCACTTTGCACTTTGCAGATTTAATCAACTCCCAGGTGGGACATACAAGAGACCCAGAATTGTACTTAGGACCCCCATAAATACCACATCTCCTTATCTTGCTGCTACTCCATGTTAACCTTAACCAAATATTCACTTCCTAATAAGATTACCACAATTCAACCACCATCATTATCTTAACCAAACCATCACAATGCCAGTAAGGGACCTAGTCCCGGTATGGCAAGGGTCGAAGGACCCTCCTCTGCGGAGGAGGACACTCCTTCAACGACCACAAGGCTGCTGCTGCTTTAATCGACTACCTCGTGAGCCTCGCTTAAAGCGATACCGGTTACCCCGCATGTCTTGCGGTCACTACCGGTAACCACATGATCTCCATTCCAGCCTAAATTAAATTTCAGCTAATCCAAAAAATTTTATTCTTGAATATTCAAAATTATACATTCCTTCTTCCTAGTTTATTAACTAATCCACCAGCGGTGCACGCTGTCCGTAGCACCCGATTCATCATTCCCTGAGGAGCAACAAGCTACCTCCCTACACTAGCCCCACTTAAACTACACCCGTCATTCTGCAACATCCACATCCCGCCACTACGTGGTTAAGCTCCTCCCAGAGCAGGTACACGATTTGACCAACCTTCGGGCTGTTCCAAACAGCCCGCCAGCATGGAGTTGAGTTGAGTTTTAATCGATCTCATGGACGGAATTTCTGAATTGGCCTAATGGCAGCATCAACACATCTCGCACAATGATAAATCAAAAAGCAAAATGTTGAACTAATTTCAGTTATGTATGAATAATTGTCCTCAACGAAACATTACTTTTAATATTCCTATGACACAAGAATATTTATCTTTAATAAACAATTTTTAGATCATTGAACATGTTGAGGTTATGCAAGTTGGAATTCCAAAGCTTCTTATTGTAAGGCCTTTGCTATAGTAAAGGTCTTCAAACTAAATCTAATGCATCCTGTAGGTAGAAGAAAACAGGAAAAGATACCATAAGGTATCTGTGCAATTTCTTTGTGCACAGAAAATTAGTAATTATACTTTTCTGAAAGAAAAGTGTAGTAAATAAAGAACAATATAACATGAAAGAGAATTGTGTATAAATTTTAAATGAAGATAGTAACAACTATGTACAAAAAATACCACTTTATCTTTAGAATGAGAACAACATATACTTATATTTTATAAGAATTTCAAAAGCTTTATAGTACATACATTATTCTCAACACAAGTTTATAAAAGAGTATTTACAGAAAGACCTGAAATTTGTAATTGAACTGTACATGAGGCAGTGTCAGCAACTGTTGACATAAAATTAATAAATTACACTATTTTATATGCCGTTAATCTCTTTTGTCACATTATCATTAACAAATGCAGAATAAGTTTATTATTATTATTATTATTATTATTATTATTATTATTATTATTATTATTATTATTATTATTATTATTATTATTATTATTATTATTATTATTATTATTATTATTATTATTATTATTATTATTATTATTATTATTATTATTATTATTATTATTATTATTATTATTATTATTATTATTATTATTATTATTATTATTATTATTATTATTATTATTATTATTATTATTATTATTATTATTATTATTATTATTATTATTATTATTATTATTATTATTATTATTATTATTATTATTATTATTATTATTATTATTATTATTATTATATTATTATTATTATTATTATTATTATTATTATTATTATTATTATTATTATTATTATTATTATTATTATTATTATTATTATTATTATTATTATTATTATTATTATTATTATTATTATTATTATTATTATTATTATATTATTATTATTATTATTATTATTATTATTATTATTATTATTATTATTATTATTATTATTATTATTATTATTATTATTATTATTATTATTATTATTATTATTATTATTATTATTATTATTATTATTATTATTATTATTATTATTATTATTATTATTATTATTATTATTATTATTATTATTATTATTATTATTATTATTATTATTATTATTATTATTATTATTATTATTATTATTATTATTATTATTATTATTATTATTATTATTATTATTATTATTATTATTATTATTGCAATAAAACATCCAGTTCGATGACTCTAAAAATATTAAGTACATACAAACTAATACATTCATTCAAAATTGTGTTTATAGCAGAATACAGTCTTGAGTTCGTAAATGCTTCAACGAGTCTTCACAAAAATAAGCACAGTAATGAATGCTGGCAAAGACTAAAAGTAAATGATGTAACTGCCTCCTTTCTTAGTATTCGTAGAGAAAAACGTTTAATTTATTTAAAAAACTGGTTGAATTCAATAAATTTACATGAGTACTTAATAGTTGATTTTGTTAAACTTAATGATATTTGTTTGGATCAAATTTTTTTCACTTTTAATGTCGAAATTTTTCTTCAAACTTCTGGCTTAGCAATGGGTAATTCTCTTTCACCTTTTCTTGCAGATCCTTTTATGAGTTTTTTTTCTTCGAAATTCAAGTCACAAAAGCTTTTCCTTTGATTTTTAAAACCTGGTATAGATATGTTGATGATATTTTTTGCTATTCTTCCTGATAAACAGATTAATGATGCTTTAAAATTACTAAATTTACAAGATAAATCTCTAAAATTCACATTAAAAACTGAAATTAATGGATTTCTTACTTTTCTAGATTTGAAGATAACAAGAAATAATAACAAATTAGATTTTGGTATTTATAGGAAATCTACTCATATTGATACTTACATAAAAAATAAAAGTTTTAATCCTTTGTCACATAAATTTCCTGTTTTCAATAGTTTCATTTATAGATTAATAAATATACCTCTGAATAAAAATGAACTTAATAAAGAATATAAACGTATTATTAATACTGCTTTAATTAATGGGTTTAATAAAGATTTTATACAAAGGAAGATTGAAAAATTTAAATACCAAGAAACTGTTTATGATATTTCTACCCTTAACAAATAAAATACGATTTTAATTTTAAAAAATTCTCTTACTATCCTTGGATTAATAAACATTTTCAAATTGTTTTAAGGAGTGTGGTATATCTTTAGCTCCTCAAAGTGAATATAGTATTGAACATTTACTATAGTTTTCTAAAACAGATAAAATTTCTAATAATAATAAAAAAAATCTGGTATTTATCAATTTTATTGTTTCGTTTGTGATCAGGTTTATATTGTAAAGACGAAATGTAATTTGGAAACCAGAAAGAAAGAACATTTTTATAAGATTAAGTATAAACAGACTGATAATTCGGCCGTAGCAGAACATTTTTGGTCATTTAACTATGAAATAAATCCTGAAGTGAAATTATTAAAATAATTAAATGGTCCGATAGATTTAATAGTTTGCAAAAAGTTAGTTAGTTAGTTACTAACACTCCCCACATGGCAACCTTGGCCTTCGGGGTAACCTCACCCCACCAAGTGATGACCGGACCCATTTCTCAGGTGGAGGCACCCAGAGGGCGGTGTCCATTACCTCCGATGATAGGGTGATAGTGAAGATGGCGGTGAGGTGAGAGGACCTACAGTTGTTACCGTGGACTCCGAACCACGTTGGGCATAGGGGATACTTCACGTGTGCTAGACAGAGGTGAAGGCGTGGATAGGGCCGACTTAAAATCGCCAACCCCAGAGCCGGGAATCGAACTCGGGACCCTTAGAACGGGAGCCGCGAACGAAACCACCGCGCTACCCCGGCGCCCTAGTTTGCAAAAAGTTATTTATTTAAAAAAAATGAACATAGCATAATGAACTTTGAAATACCAGCAGTCGATTCTGTTTTTAGGATTGTTTCGTTTTCAGATTTTGGTAATACGAAAAAAAAAAAAAAAAACAAGGGTGCCCTTCACTGCCGATGCGAGCAAATGTTTGTGAAATTGATCTCCATTAGAAAGAACAATTATCACCAGTTTCTTAAGATAAATGAAGCCTGTATAACAAATATTTATATTTATAGGAATACCAAAAGTAATATTTAATACACTCCGTATCTTCCTATAAGACAAATTTTCATGTACGTACTTATGTGATAGTGTAATATGATTTAGTCAATGTGAACAGCAATTGTTTATGTACATGGATTACATAATACTTGAAGCAATGAACTTTCTAAGATGGTAATGAGTGGTCTGTGCATAGTGTAATACTCCACCCATTGCGCGCCCAAAATTCCGGGCCTAAGGCCTCACAAACCGCCGGCAGGAGCCGCCAATCACGGGCTGCCCAAGGAACTGAGCGACATGCTGCCGCACAACAGGACAGCTGAGTATAAATAGTGTACAAAGTGAAGTGTGCGTGAATGTGTGAGTGCGAGGGACGTACTGCGTATGCCATGAGTGCGTGCGTTAGTGTGTGTGTTATATGTAAATAAAATCACAAAAATCCATACAATTCAAGGAAAAACTGGAGCACCTAAAAGAAATGGAAGTAACTAAAGCTGTTATCGGTGCACCCATAAAGGGACGCCGTATGGGCTTTATGTAAAGCCATGACGTCGAAACCAACAAAAACTGAAAACTGTAATATCATGCAAATGTAGAGCCTGTAAGCCGGGTCCATTGGACCGGCACCAGGTATATCAAACAAAAATAAAAGGCCTAAGCCTAACTTCTCAGGCTATGAATATGTGTCACTTAAGTAACTCAATGGCCGCGCCTTGGCTCAGTGGTTAGACCGCTTGGCTCTCACCAAGGTGGCCCGGGTTCGATCCCAGGTGACCGCAAAGTGAGATTTGTGTTGGACAACACGGCGCTGGAGCGGGTTTTCTCTGGGATCTCCGGTTTCCCCCGCCATCTCATTCCACCGATACTCCATGAGGATGATTATATATAAGGGCATTCAACTACGGCGGTCATCAGCGCCCTTTAAGAAACTAGTCATAGCAAAAGCCAGATATAAATCTTTCTAAAAACTATACAAGTGTAACAAAACGTATTAAAAATACACGTACATAAAAACATCAAACAAAACCTACTAAAAATTTCGTTCACTAAATCCTAAACTCTAAACTAGACAAGAATCTAAAATCCTTCTCCACGGATCTCCACGCACGGCCTACACGTGGGTGGGCCTGTTGACCGTCTCCCTCAACCACGAAGAGGAGCGCACACGAGGGAGACTGTTGGCTCGGGACCCCGGTTGCGCCAAACCCGTACCTACCGAAGTAGGACCCTGGGGGACCGGTGCTCCATCATCATCTCATGTATCATCAGTGTCATCGCCTGCGGTGCCGTATGTAGTAAAAGTGGGCGTTAAACACTACACATTCATTTTTTTATGTAACTCAATGAGAGGTTACAGCATGAACCATTACTGCTGTTTGTGGTCTTAATTATCCACTGAAAGTGATGGAGCTGTGTGTTTAATTTGTTAACAGAAAATAATGTATTAGGTCAAATTAATTGCTCACACACCTACAAGAAACGCATTTTGTATAACAAAATGATGTGCAGTTATATTATGTGGGTTTGTATCACTGCATGTAACGGATGGCTGAGCACCTTTCTCAAATTTGTAAAGCTTCATAATAAACAGTTGGTTATTATATACAAATATAACAATTTGTAACTTAAAACTTCACTGCCCTTATAAGAAATGATGATACTTTTCTTATAAATTCTCCGGGATCACGATTTCATGTGAAATGTTACATATCCTCAGACGGAAACAACAAAGCGTCCGCCAACGTTACGAACGCTAGATGTTGACTTCCACTCCCAGGATGAAGAAAGAAACAAATAATAATAAAAAATAAACACGAATACAGAATCATGTTTCAAATGTTTATGTTAGCTATTACTTCTGCTATCTATTTATTTCATTTTGTTTAAAAGATAAGCATCGTTAAATATAAA
The DNA here is from genome assembly GCA_030765055.1 of Mantis religiosa. Lineage (NCBI taxonomy): Eukaryota > Metazoa > Arthropoda > Insecta > Mantodea > Mantidae > Mantis > Mantis religiosa. The sequence goes on along the minus strand of CM060951.1, from coordinate 196,297,277 downwards.
ATAGAGAATTACATGCAACAGAAGAAATTAATGCTATGCTGCCATCTATACTTCCATTTTATTTCAAATGTCCTTCACCACTGTCATCTAGGTCACCCGTACAGATCACTAACTCTAAAAGACCCCGGTGGCTTATCAATCACGTTGGCCGCGCGGCTATTTATCTAAATGATGTTCTGTGGCAAATATTACCTATTCGTTCCTATAGGTTTCCGCTATCCCGCATTGCTCATGATTTACCAACTTCAGAGAACTTTATTTTGATCTAAATTCCGCTTTGCGCATTTTCATTTCTCGCTGTTTGTAGCACTGATTGATCCCTGTATTTTTCGAATTTTCGATGTGAAAGTGGTCGGAATTGTAATGGAAGTTTTGATCATTCAGCTAGCGGTAACCCCAAGGATAAACATGAATAGGTTTATGTATTTATCGCACCAACAAATTCCAAATAGGAAGAAAATTGAACGTTGAATGACCGATCTACTTTTACAGATGGCAGTGTTATATCTCGTTTGAACTAAATTCCAATAGATGGCAGAACAACATAAATTATTCATTTTGGTTTAAAAATGTGTTTTGTAATTAATACTGATATCTTTTTGGATAAACTGAAAAGATTAAAAGTCCAAGTATATTAACTAATGAAAATAGTTTGTTGATAACTTGTTATGTTGTGTTAGTTTTGAAGTCTTATTTCATTTCGTTTAAAGTTGAGAGAGTGAAAGTCTGGCCACTATAGTTGATAATGAGTGAAATTTGACACTTCGGCATACTTGTTTCGCGTAGGGGTTACCGTGATCAGGAAGACGGTTCCCCCAGGGTAAGGCCTTTCCATTGCACTTCGGTTGGGCTGACCCCTGCGATTGCCCCAAATGTGGGTTACTCGGGCGCATAATTTTTGGTAGTCGGGACTGCGTTCGCGCTGTCCCGGAATAAACACTTTTCACATTATCAGTATATGCTGTACCATGGGCACAGAATAACCATGGGCTTTCAGGAGCCATGAGCGAGTACAAGTTGGCCGGGTGCTCCCGCATGGTGGGCATATAGTCACCGTACCTACCAGCTTTGCGTATTTGCCCATACGGTTATATACATTGTGTCCTTTACGCAAGCTTGTGTATCGCTGTATTGATGATGAAGGTGGTGGCCTCTGCTGGTGCTTCTGGTTCCGGAATGAACCTACAAAGTTTGGAGACCAGCGCCCGATATCGCCTCACCAGGTGCGGCCCACTTGGGAGATTCTTGTATATAGGGACTAAATTGCAAATGGGTTTTCTAGCAGTAATACATATATGCTAGTATCAATCAGCTGATTTTCTTACCAAAAAAGGTGCAAATTTAATTCAGAACAAAAATAAAAACTTGCCCTTTACATCCATAAAAATATTAATTAAAAACAAATATAAAAACAAGCAAAACCAATCAATATCTAACAAAGCCAAAGATAAAACATGGAACATTTTAATTAAAACTCCAGAAATTATTTCAGAAATCCCACGTAAAGCTGCAGTAGCATATTTTTGATTACCTACAGAACATGATTTTTTGGCCAAACACACAGAATAGGAATTTATACCAGTCCAAATTGTCTTCTGTGCAACAAAGAAGAGGAAATGACTGAAGAACATCTTCTAACCTGTGAAGCCGTACCTGCTGGATCCACTACACAGAAATATTGGAGAGCAAGAGGGCTAATGGCTTCATTGCCAAAGCCTAGCATTTGAAACTACAACCTTTGAAGGACTTAGTAAAATTAGGCCAAAAGAATTAACAGGTGCAAAACTGCAAGGAACATACCAAAATCTTTGTATGACTGGGAAGCAGTGAGATCTTGTAGAGAAACAATAAAACCAGTAAAGATGTGAAACCAAATCCCGGCTGAAATAGTCTTAAGTGTTCTACAGATGTTTTTCTGCAATAATGCAGGAAGGAAGACAGACAGAAACTGTATGATATACTTCCAAAGTGCTTGATCATAATAAAAGATGAGATTCCGTATCATTCTGCATAAAGGTTAATCCAGCAAAAAGATAAAACACGCAGTGAAAGATACATTTCAAACAACTGATAAGACATTCTGTTTTACAATTTAAGAAGAAAATAAGAGGGTTTGTAGACAAGTTTTAAAATATATTAAGTATAAATGAAAAATTGGTGTGTTATACTAAAAAAAAATATGGGTGGACTAAACTTATCCAAATCAGGCTCACTGAAGCAGGTATTCGCCAAAAACCTAAATGCTGCAAACTCTTAAAGCTGATGTAAGAAATTTATTGAAAATCTACCTGTAGTACTGTCCAAATACTGCAGAGAAAATATCTTCTCACTGAGCTCAAAAATACTTCCTTTATACTTAGATTATATGAGAAAGAATGCAAAGTTAATGGTAAAAATATTAACAAATCAGCTTTAAGTGTTTAGAAATATTTTTGAATAAGGATTTAACCTAGTTTTCAGAAACCTAAAAAAGAAAAGTATATACTCTGCACAAAATATAAGAGTGCAGATATAAAAGAGGAGCTCAGTCACACCTCATTTGAGCGAGATCAGAAATTGTCAAAAAGTAATGAAGTATATCTTCATGATTTACAGAAGGTTTTTTTTTTTTTTTTTTTTCACATATCTCATAGTTAAGCAGCATGCCTACTTTGCTTTACGCATGAAAATACAGTTTACAACCTAATAATGTATGAGAGAGGTTCACATGATGTCATATGGTCGTCTCCCGAAAATTGACTCTATGGTCATCATAGAGCAATATGCCATACACCAACATCTTGGCAATATGCAACAGTTATTGGGAATGGAAAATTGGGAAGGCTTTGGCCATTTCCTCTGAGAGTAGCATGCTTAATCAAGATGCTGGATTCCAGTTGAGCTCCTCTTGGAAACCGGCCTTAAAAATGGAAATCCGTCGACTTGAGAAGCACATATCAATACAGCTTGATAATCAAGTTAAGTAGTTACGTTTCTTTGACCCAATTAATTTTCTATACTCACGCCATCTCCTGGCCTGGCATTTAATTTGGTGAAAACAGTCTTTTGTTCAGTAATGCGAATTTTGATTGTGTTTGGTCTTTGTTTATATTTGTGTTATATCCGGTATTCATTCATGGTTATAAATATCCTGATGATGGGAGAGATGCGTACTCCCGAAACGTCGATTTCTAATCGTCTTTTCACCTGGCTTGCTGCCCGAGAAGAATTTGAGTACCTGCGTTTAATCTAAGTGTATTAAGGTTTCAGTAGTTAAAGTCAGCAGACTGGTTATTAACCACATAACCTTTATCGTTTTACATACCAATGCCTGATACTTAAGATCACTAGATAAGAGCATCAATTTCCAGTTATTTAACAATGCAAATCAGAAATTAATATTAGGGGAGCGGTTTATTCCGGGACAGCGCAAACGCAGTCCCTACTACCAAAAATTATGCGCCCGAGTTACCCACATTTGGCACAATCGCAGGGGTCAGCCCAACCGAAGTGCAATGGAAGCGCTTCACCCTGTGGCTGCTCGTGCCAAAAATATAACAGCGTACTGTGGGAAAAAGTTAGGAAAAATGAAGTCCATACGCCTGTATTTCTTCATGATATAAACAGAATTTCTACTTCCTTTCGCCTTTCGCTCAATTTTTTGATCGGGTATTGCTCCCCCTATCATTTTTATACTAACCATTTCTTCTAATGCGTGCCTTGACAAGGCAGTTTTCAGAAGTTCATTAAACATGTTCATTAGCTATTGGTTAAAGTTTTCGTAATATTAAATTACTCATACACATAATAAAGGGAATTTATAACACTAAATAACTTCAAAGAAATACTTGGATACAATGCAAATATGCGAACCACATGCATTTGTTATGGGGGATTCCCGTTATGGTCGTGGGAATGGAGTATCGTGCCAACATGATAGGTGCATCACAAACAATCTGTCCTGCGATTTAATAACCATTAGGTATTGGATCTGTTTACCTATGGAGGATGAAATTAGTTTCTAGAACTGCAATATAAAGCAATGATAGATTGTTAAATGATTTTCAATGCATATTCATGTTCTACAGCTGAAACTATGAGTGTTGGTGGCCCTGCTTCACCGTACAGCGAATGATCACCGCGCAACAACCAGATGCAGCACGCGTTTGTAGACCAGCAGAAGAGTCGAGTCGTCCAGGTTTACCTAGACGGAGTGTTTGCTGCCCAGCACCTAGCCGCTTATTGCGTCTTATCTGGGCAGTATAAAAGAGTCATCTTTTGTCTCAGGCGGTGGTTTTCGGAAGCGGAATATCTAGCCTTGTGCGCGCTTTGGCCCGGTGGGGATTATGCGACCAGTGCTTGCTGCGCTCTTCCGTCTGCCTGGGAGGCATCTGAGCACAGTCCTATTAACAGGCTAGAGGGAAAGGAACAGTGTTTAGGTATTGAATTTACCAAGCCCATTTCTGGGCTTGGGGGGTTGAAGTCAGGGGAATGTGGCCCTGTTCAGTTCTAGTTACCCAAAGCATCTTTGGCCAAACGGTAGCTCGGTCGGCGGGGAGGGGCCCTGTGGTCGTAACGGCCAAGGATGTTCGCCAGTATGTTTGGATGGGAGTCCAGCTTATCGTAGCCACGTCCACGATGTACGGGACCCCGGAGTAGGTATGGAAGATATGGGACAGGATTCTACGCCCGGTATCGTAGATCATGTGCAGTGCCCTGTTCTGGACGCGCTGTAGTCTGCGAAAAGTGGTAGGAGCCGCTGATCCCCAGACTTCGCAGCCGTACAGAATCAGGGGCGGTATAATCGCCCGATACAGGCGTAGTTTGAGGTGCGTTGGCATGGTAGATTTGAGTATTGGGTATAACTGCGTTAGCGCTGCATGTCCTTGTCCGGCTTTGACCCGGACTTGAGGTACGTACATGAGACCGCGATCGAGGTGGACGCCAAGGTATTTGGCAGTGGGAACCCAAGGGATTTGCCTCTGCCTCAACCTCAAGGACCAGTCCGGTCGCCCAGCTCGGACCTTAGCTAGGAGAACAGCAGAGCTCTTCTCGGGGCTAATGGTCATCCTCCACTTCTCACTCCAACGGCCAATGGCTCGCAGCTGGCGCTGCAGCGGAGGATGACAATATCTTAAGTTTTTTTACGTGCCATTATGAGGACGTCGTCAGCATGCGAAAATCTAGAGAACTTATATCAGGGAGGCAAGAGGGGAAGGTTGTTCGCATGCGCAATAACTAATTACCGAGCTTGCTGGCTCTCAGCACGTTGACGTCACGGATGCGTTCCATTAGTTATGCAGGTGTTTTCCATGCATCAAGAGTTCATTATTGGTCGTACTCGATTTCTTTTACTTACAATAATGCATGGTCATTTACATGGTCTTTTAAAATTTCTACAGAGTGATTTATAAAACAGAAAAGAGGGTGCTGCAGCACTGTAGCACATAAAGACGAGCTGCCCCTGGCCTCACCCTGAGGGAACCCCCTTCCTGATCACGGTAACCCCTACACCAGGTAAGTATGCCGAGGTCCGTTCATTAATTATTATATTTCCACTTTTAAGCTCTTCATTTTATCAAAAAATATATCAGTATTAATTACAAAGAATACTTATAAAACAAAGTGGATAATTTATGTTATGCTGCCATCTAATGGAATTTAATTCTAACGACCTAAATAGTGTCTGCCATCTGTAAATTCAACGTTCAATGGCCCGTTAGATCTGATGTCATTTAACGTTGTACTGAGCAACGAGTAAACAACTTATCAATAGATTAGTTTGTAACAGAATTATCAATGTGCATCGAATCGAAATTGCCAGTTTTGTATAGTTCTAGTGTAACAGTGCGTGGTGAACGATATTTCATCGTATTTGTGCATTTGCCTGAGTTATTTACTCAAATTTGTGTTATTTTGTTTAAATGACCTTTGTTGGCTCAGTGCCGTATTTTTAGTGAATCTAAGTGAAACTTTAGGATTCCCTACTTAATTAATATATCGTGTGAAGTGTGATTGGTGTGTCCTTGCGTAGGAAGGGCCAGCGTGCACGCATACACACCTGGAGTAGAATATTTTATTGGGCCAAGCTATTGGACGGTATTTACTGCCAGTTTTGTGCTCTCTTTCTGGTATAGTCCCGCTGCCCGAACGGTTACCAGTATTTATCTTTGTTAACAGAAAGCTCTCAGGTAATGCACTGATTATTCTTGTAAGAGTGAAAGGTGATCTGCCGCGCTTGCCGGCCCTGTACTAAGCACCAATGAACGCATCACTTCAGCCAATGAAATTCGTAGGAATCGCAAATGGCAGATATATGTTAACTCCACGTGGAGTAATCAGTGCTTTATCTGAGAGGTATCTATTACCAGAGATAAATCCATGGTAACCGTTCGAACAGTGCGGCAATACCTCATGTCCTCCTGTAACATAGACTTCAAAACAACCTCCCCTTCAGACAAAGATGTTCACAAGGCAGCTCTGTCCTATTACATTAACGGTGGTAACAGCAGCTGTTTCATGGATCAGGCACTTATAGTTGATCCAAAGTTCCCCTGCATCCTGATCATGTAACCATTCTTCAACTGAAGATAGCAGCGCGGTTGCAGTATGTACAGTTTGCTGAGCATCATATCCATCAACTCCTTGCAGTGGGCTCCGAGGGCAACAATTCCCAAGTTGAATCAGAAGAGTTTCACAAAATGGTTTTGCATCGTGCTCAATGGAGGTCATCACTACCTACCTCCCCAAACACGATCATTCAGCAGCATCTGAAAGGCAACAGGTCCCCACAAAGAGGAGACGCCAACCACCTCAATTCAACGACATCACTGAGCATACACCTACGTCAAATAAATTCTTTCCCCTTGCAACTGCAGCCTCTCCCTGAGTCGCAGCAGCCCCTCCTATCACCACTCCATTTAAACGTCCCCGCAGTGGTACAAACACCTTGAACACTTCAGTGACAAACTCTGACTGCTCCATCAGACACCCCTATCCCCAGGGTGGCGAAACCCACTCCCATCTTCCTTCGTCAACCAGAAGATGGCAGAAAATCGCACACATTCGCTGGGTATGACAAAACTATTACCCTCCGTAACATGCGCATCACAGTTGTCATCCATCCTGAAGATCCCACAGCACATCGTGAAATCCGTCGCTGGTTAAAGGATAATGAAATCCCGTTTATCGCTACTTTCCTGCCTGAAGAAATGGCTTCAGGTAGCCATCAATGATCTCCCTCAATATATCTCTGAGGATGTGGTCAAGGACGAATTCCTTGGTCGAGGACTTCCCATAATCAATGTCAACCGGCTCCGCACTCTCCGCGAACACACTCCAGGCCCTTTTCCACACTTCAGCGTAGCTTTAGGGAAATCCAGTGAAGTGGAAAGAATCTACAAAGTAAACAGGATATTCTCTGCTGCCGTCACCGCCTTTCCGACCTCAGCAGTGATTAAACTGCCAGGAGTTCTTCCATGGGGCGGAAGCTTGCCAACTACCATCTTTTTGTTCTCACTGTGGGTAAACAGGCCATCTTCTCAATGCTTGTAGCAAGCTCAACATTACTAAACCCAGCTGTGCTAACTGCGGAACTGAATACTCATGTCGATATGCCAAATGCCCTGTTTGGCAGGAAGCACGATATGAACTGGAAATCACCAAGAAGGGAGGTCGAAGGATTCCAGTTCATGCTCCTCCCCGTGAACCCAACCCCCATGGGCTATTTAAGGAGGCTTTTTACGGTGATCGTTTCCCAGGTCTCCCAGCCAGATCCCCGGTGCAATTCCCATCCTAAGCACCAGCCGTGTCACCCGCTACCCAAGCGCAAGAACGTCAGCTCCCTTCTACTCCCGTATACTTCCACCAAGCTCATCTCCTGTTTCTACACCTCCCAGTTCTCCTCACCACAATTATCACATACTATTAACATTGCCTCAAACTGGCCATGCCTGAACACCTCCCACCAAGAAGGTCGGCATCCTCTAAACCTGCCACTCCACCTCAATTGTCATCTACTAACAATCATTCGAATCAGCAGATTGCGGACATTGCAGCCTTCAGCGAGGCAACTGATTGCATTCCTTCGCACTTGCAGATTAAATTTGCAACTGCTCTGATGGAGGCTATGTTAAAAAGATCTCCATAAACGTTACCAGATATGGCACTTATCCAAACAGTCTTCACCTTCTGCATTTCCAATGGTTACTAGACACCAGCGATACACAACATTCCCAGGACTCAATATCTACTTCAGGAATACCAATGGTCTCCGCAGACAATTGGCGGAAGTTTCCAACTTTTTATCCATGCAGAAGGTGAATATCCTACTGGTGCAGGAAACCCATTTATCACCTCATATAAAATGTGGCATCCCAGGAATGTGTTTCTATCGCATTGATCGAGCCGACGGCAGATGAATTACTGCCATATACATTGACCATGTCATCCAACACCATCAAATATTTATCCCCACAACCAGTAATTTGGAGATCACCGGCATCCAAGTCGACACAAGCAATGGTCCCCTCAACTTATACTCAGTATACGCGCCACCGACTCGCCCCATACTTCCTTCTGAATTGGATCATCTCTTCAGCTCCCCAGTTGCCACGATGCCTTCGGGAGACTTCAATGCCAAGTACTGCAACTGGAACTCCTCCATTACCAACCACCGTGGGCGCACACTCCACAACTTCGTAGCGTCTAGGGATATCTCCGCTAGGGCTCCAAACCAACCTACAATTCACTATGGAAACCGGAGACCACCTGACTGGCTTGATCTCGCCCTGGTCCGCAATGTGCGGCAGCACCTTACCCTCTTCACAGTTCCTGCTCTATCATCAGATCATTACCCCATCCTCCTATCCTACCCTCGTAACCCCAACTACAAAGCTCCTCGAGGATTCCCACTCCCACGAAAGACCAATTGGGAGGAGTTTTCGACACGATTGGAACAAATCCAGCCCCCGCAGCAGCTATGTCAATCTCCAGAAGAGATAGACACCATGGTTGATCTTTTCACCTCCCAACATACTACTGCTATCATGAGCTCTTCTCCAAAATCAAAACCTAGCAGATTGAATATCGATCCTCTACCTCAGGCTATCCGTGAGGTGATTAAACAAAAGAACAGGATGCGGTGGTGCATTGTACATAGTCGCTGCCCAGCAGATCGTCGTGATTCGCCGACTTCAGGGGCTGGTCAAACTTCAACTCCAAGAATTTTGCAACGAGTGCTGGGAAAATAAGATATCCCCTCTTCATGTAGAGGACAGCTCCTTTTGGAGCATGACCAAATCCTTACTTCAAATCCCTCGCAAAGATCCATCACTGCACCACGGGCAGGCAGTCGCTCCGTCTGTAAGGGAAAAAGATGAACTACATGCAACCTTCCTGGAAGTGACCTCTACGGCCGCTGATACCCCGGATGTAGATCATATCAACTCAGTCACTCAGGAACTTCAGGCGTACCTGTCCCAACCCCATGATGATCTATCACCTCCCTCCATCTCCGTAGCTGAAGTACAATGCCACATCACCAGCCTACGGCCATTCAAGTGGCCCGGCTTTGGCAACATAGTGAACGCGGCGCTAAAGGTTATACCATTCCCTTGGGTGAAAGCATTAACCTTTCTCTTTAGTGCAATCCTCAAACTTGGTTACTTCCCAAATGCCTGGAAGCACGCAAAGGTCATCGCTATCTGCAAACCTGGGAAAGACGGAACGTCCCCGGAGAGCTACAGACCCATCAGTTTGCTTCCAACACTGAGTAAACAGATGGAAAATCTTATTCTAAGTCGACTAAGGACTATCCTGAATCGACACAATATTGTCAGAGCGGAGCAATTCGAATTTCGCTCTCAGCATTCCACTCAACACCAACTGCTTCGTCTGGTTGAAGAAGTTTACACAGCCTTTAACAGGAAGCAGTTCGTTTCAGCACTACTCCTAGATATCACCAGAGCATTCGACAGCGTATGGCACGAAGGCTTACTCTCCCGTCTCATCACCCACCAAACCCCTTACTACTTAACACATCTCATTCACTCCTACTTCACTGACAGAACCTTTGCTGTCTCCCACGACGGAATCTTATCCTCATCATATTAGAGCTGGCGTCCCCAAAGGTAGTGTCCTGGCACCAACTCTCTTCCTTCTATACATCAACACCCTACCATCACTGCCACGCTGCTCGCTGTATCTCTTTGCTGACGATACAGCTGTCACCTCCACGCCATCGGAGCTCAACCTGTGTGCTCGCAGGATTCAACAATATGCTGGCCTCCTCACCATCTGGTTCAAACGGCGCCTACGCGTCCAGCCACAGAAGAGACAAGCCATCAACTACCCTCGAAGATGAATAGCGGGTCTTCCACAAATTCGCCTAGCTGGTGAGGACATCCATTGGAAAACTTATGTTAAGTATCTTGGTGTTCTACTTGACATCAAATTGACGTGGAGAGACCACATTACACATGTGACTAATAAAGTAAGTAAAAGAATGCGTATGCTCTACCCTCACTAAAACCGACGATCGGTGATGTCTCTGCCTACGAAACTGCTCCTGTATAAACAAGTACTCCGACCAGCCATCACATACGCCAGTGAGATATGGGGAGTAGCAGCCAAGTCTCACCTACACGGCCTTGTAATTCTACAATCCCGATTCCTCCGCATTACCACAGACACCCCTTGGTACATCCCCAATCTAGCTATGCGACGTGACCTACGTATCCCCACAAGAACAGACTGCATTCATACCCTTTCACGTTTTTTTCTATCAAAACCTCTCCCACAACTTCAATTCCCTCATCCGCGGTCCAGGTGAGTACGACATCGATCCTGGAGAGCGCTACAAACGCCCGAGGCTGCTTCCAGGCACATAAAATAACACGTCAAATGGCTTATATATAACGTCAACCTCATCTTCTGCCATATATTATCATTGCTTACAAAACACTCCACTGCCAGTAGAGGGCCTAGCCCTGACCTGGCTTGAGACCGAAGGTCTGACATTCAGATCTTCAGTGTCCATTCGTGTGTGTGTGTGTCTGTGTGCGTGCGTGTGTGTGTGAGTGTGTGCGTGTGTGTGTTTAACCTTATTACTTTTCTTGCACTTCCGTGGCGTAAGTCCGCTTCCTTTCCGACATACCACGTGTACGAACAGAAAATACTACGAACAAGTAGAATTAAAAATGAAAATGTCAATATCTAGAATTCCGGATTTTGATAAAATCAAAGTTTGAAATATAAGAATTGCTAGGATAGTTGGCAACCCTTAGGAAGGAATTGATACTGGCAACCAGCTCCATTATCGGCAAAACAAAGAAATTGGCGAGCTACCGGTGTTTGTCAGAGTTAGTTAGGGCGACTGGACGTTGAATGAGCGGTCTACCATTACATATGGCAGTGTTATCGGTCGTTTGAACTAAATTCCAATAGATGGCACCATAACATAAATTATCCTTTTTTGGTTTATAAATATGTTTTGTAATTAATATTGATATACTTTTGGATAAACCGAAGAGCTTGAAGTTGAAGTACATTAATTAATGAAAATAATTGGGTGATGACTTTATTTGTTGGGTAATTTTTAAGTTTTATTTGAATTTTTTTAAAGTTGAGGGAACGAAAGTATGGCAGCTTAGTTCATAATCGGTGAAATTTAACATTGAACCTCAGGCTAAACCTATAAGCTCCGGCAATGTAAATAGTGTAAATAGAGAAGTGTGTGTGTGTGCGTGACTGACTGGTGTGTGTGTGTGCGTGTGTGTGTGTGTAAATAAAAGCTCAAAATAAGCGCTTGTAAATATTGTACATAGCACAATTAAGGACACTGAAAGACACTAACTTAATAAAACTGTTCTTGGTGGGCTAAGAGAGGTCACCGTATGGGCCTTATATATATAGACACGTAGACAAAGCATTTAATCCCTAATTATAACCTCAATGAAAATTTTAGCCTGTAAGCTGAGCCCCTTTGTACCGGCACCAGGCCATGATACTCAAAATAAAAGCCTGTAAGCCGGGTCCCTTTGTCCCGGCACCAGGCCATGAAACTCAAAATAAAAACCTAAAACCTCGCACAAAATAAGCGCTTGTAAATATTGTACATAGCAAAATTAAGGACACCGAAAGACACTAACTTAATAAAACTGTTCTCGGCGGGCTAAAAACGGTGAACGTGTGGGTTTTATATATAGCCACGTTGACAATAAGCATTTAATCCCTAACTATAACCTCAATGAAAATTTAAGCCTGTAAGCCAGACCCCTTTGTACAAGCACCAGGCCATGAAACTCAAAATAAAAACCTGAACCTGAAAAGCTCGCGACAGATAGAATTTTGATTTAAGTGGTCATACATAACAAATGCCTGCTAGCCATTCTGATCATGATAAGTTTCGCAGGATGAACCGGGTCTTTCCCAAGCTTTAAAATATCACCCGAGACTCTCTGCACTTACGTGGAAATTGCCCCTTCGCGAGACACGTGTTGAAGACTCGTGTACAGTAAGCGCAATTTATCTTGAGCGTTCGTCTCCTAAGTCCTCACTCGATACGTTTCGGCTAGCTCCGTAAACACAGATGACAACTTAGAAACATGAAATGTGCTATACCAGTACACTGCACTAGTATACTCTGACATCTGGTGACTAATATGCTAAGCTTTTACGCGCGCTCTTTGTTTTCTGTGTGCATTCGTTTTGTGCAAGTTTGAGGTTAATTACTACAGCTTAACCATTTTGTAATTAGGGCACACCAAACTCATCATCATACGTACCTTCCGAGCATCGAACTCCGACTCGGAAACATGCACGTACAGTCGTGCATAGTGATGGCCGCAAAATAATAGCGAAAGTTGCAGAAAGTTGCGATATAGGAAAGGATAACGACCAGTTAATGTTCCCACTCAGCAAATCAATAGAACCAGCTGCTGCTTACACAGGAAAAGGCGTCAGCACTGTCAGGCGTATTAAATCGTTTTGTACATCTCATCCCAATGAATCTCCAAAACCACCAGGAAAACGCAGGTAAGGCTGTGGTCTGTGTATGGTAATAACTAATAGTAATGTTTTCTTTCTTTCTTCTTTTCCCATCAATCCTTTGCTTTTTGGATTCCTACTTTTCCTTATATCTTGCTCTTTTATCTTTCTTTTTCTCTTGCTCTGAGTCCTGTGTATATTTCTACATAGCTTTCTATTTCCCTCCATTACCAAAGATACACCGGTATTTAATAGAGGCCAACAAACCTAGGAGCAACACTTACCTGTGTTGTGGTTGTTATGGTTCTCGAAAGGGGACACATTATTATTCGTTTACCTCCGTATAACTGTGCTCTGAATCCAATTGAACTGGCGTGGGCAAAAATAAACAACCTTTTCAGAGGACACAACGTTACTGGTGATATGTCAGCCACCAATCTGCAGAAACTTGCTGTAGAAGCATTCTCTTCTGTAACTGCGACGGATTGGGAAGGATACTGCAAGAAGGTCCAAAACCTGGAAATGAGATATTGGAGAAATAATGCTCTAATAGAAAATGCGATTGTTGAAATTATCAACAGATCAGACGATACTAGTGATGAAACTGATGCAGTGGATTCAGAAATCGAAGAATCACAAAGCGAATGAGTGAGTATTTATAGCTGTCATAATATTTGTTTAATGTTTTTATGTGTTTCATAAATAGTAAGTATATAAATATACGGCTAATCGGATCGAGTTCAATTTAATGTTAGTCCACAGATCTCACACTTGCGGCGCATATCTTCACTTATCTTACACGCTATTTTGCTGAACTCTGTTTTTCAAGGTTGACCACACTGCAGAAACAAAAGAATGTTAGCTCTCGCAACTTCCCCTCTACCCACACTACACCGTAAATCCAGCTCTCTTCTTATCTTGCGCGTACAGTAAGAAAGAGCACGGCCCTGAAGGGAAGATGGCGAAGCATGAGCGGGGTAAACCCGCAAGGTTCCGCCTTTTGGGGGTTTAGACGTCAGAGTGCGCCCTGGAGCTTTTCGAAGTTAGGCCTCTGATTGACAGCTTCAGGTCCAACATGGCCAACACTCTGCCTGAAGAAATTCACTCAATTTATGAGCAAATGATAGCCTTCAAAGGAAGAAATTACCTAATTCAGCATTTGAAGAGTAAACCAGGTAGGGTATGGCCTTATACCTGCAGGAAAAGAAACAGGAAGGAACACCAAGTGGTCAAGAAACTGCAGCAGAAAAGAAGACACCATTCGGCAACACCTCTGCTTCCTCCAAGATTTGTGCAGGCTTTGGCGGTTGTCCATAAATCCGTAGAAAAGCCAAGCCATCTTATTTATCTACTAAGCGCCGCTTTCCCGTCAACCTCCCTACATTTACCTATTCTTGTGGAAGAATAAGATGGAATAATTCAATCACATACCTGGGAGTGAATTGGATAGAGGTTTAACTTTTCGGGAGCACATCCGTGAGTTCTCGCATCGGGCGTGCGGGTCCTCGGCCCCGTTATACCCCTTGCTGTGGTCTGGGATGTCAGTTTCCCTAATGTTGAGTCTCTTCTGGGTTCTAGTCATCCCTGTTATGCTTTATAAGTGCGAGGTCTGGGGCATGGCCGTAGGTTCTAACCTGCTACTACTTCAACATTTACAGAATAGGTGCCTTCGGGTTATCTATTCTGTATACAGAGGATTTACTGTGAGGTACCTCCACAAGGCTTCATCTGTCCACTATGTGGAAGATGAAATGAGACGCCGGGCCACCAAATTCTTTGAGAAAATACCAGCACATCAGAGTGCCCTGGTTAGATCCCTTGGGAACTATACTCGTAGAGAACGCCGCTTCAAGCGGTAGCGGTTCTCCCGCATGTCTTGTGGGCCGTACCGGTAACACTAAGGCCACCACACTATCCTTAACAAAATTTACACACCCAAGTTCTTTGCCTGAACTAACAAAATTAAATCTTCCTTTTCAATACATTAACTATATTCCTCCAGCGGTGGACGAGGGCCATTGCACCCGATTTCACAATCGTTGAAGAGCTACTTAGCTACCTCCTTTCTCACCTACCACCTAAATTTCACCTGCCACCCGGCAACACACCTCCCCGCCACTTCTTGGTTAAGCCCTACTCAGGGCAGGTACACGTATTAACCATCCTCGAGCTGTTCCTCAGCCTGCCAGCTTGCGACGGACGGACGGACGTACGTACGGACCTTACTCACGGCATACTTACCTGGCGTAGGGTTTACCGTGGTCAGGAAGGCGCTTCTCCAGGGTGAGGCCCTTCCATTGCACTTCGGTTGGGCTGACTCCTGCGATTGCCCCAAATATGGGTAACTCGGGCGCATAGTTTTTGTTAGTCGGGTCTGCCTTTGCGCTGTCCCGGAATAAACTCTTCTCACACTAATATATCATCTGTTGTGATATGTACTTTCATTTGGGAGATTATGGTATTTAAGGACTAAATTGCAAGTGGGTTTTCTAGCAGCAATACATATGTGCTAGTGTCAATTACATTTCCTTGTCGATTATACTGTCGATATTTCTATTCCATATGCATTCATATGTATACTTATGAACTGTTATGTCTTGCAAAAGTACATGGATGCAGATCCATATTCAACAATAATTTTATATTTATTGCAAAAGAATATAACCATACAGCATTAATTTCACCCAGGTATTCTTCGAAAGTACTTGTGTTCGGAAAGCCTGTTGAATCTATGTTTCTCTACATACCTTCTCCTTGAACAGCGTTATTCACAGAAGCGGGCTGATTTGTGTTTATTGAGCGTTGTCCCCAGGGGCAATAAAATGTGAAAAGTGTAGTGTTTAACGCCCGCTTTTACTCGTCATAAGGGCGTGAAGGCACGCGCCCCCCCTAAAAAATGTTATGGAATTAAATGAAACATGGCCTTACGACCATTAAGGATAGTTTACTTTAAAAATATGAGAAATCTTCATAGGGTGTAAAAGTGATGTTTTCATACCTACAACATACGGCTTGGTGCGGAAGGTAGAGCGCCCGCCTGCTGCATTTCCACGTAATGAAAGCACTTGCATGTGTGATTATCCGGCTCGTTTATGTACGAGACTAGCGCTGTGCACAGAGCAAGATTTATACTGCTAAAATGCACGGTTTCATATTTTAGTGTTCTTTATGGAGTGTTATAGGTGGCTTAATAAAATCCAATGACTAAAGACTGATAACTTTGTAAAATCACTAATGGAAGTGCAATTTTCAAGGTTGATCTACTTAAGAAAAAGTACAATTGAAATGTTGGGTAGACCAACGCCGGAATTCTTGATATAAAATAATAAAAATGAAAATAGTCTCACTGACTATACAGCTGATGCAGTAATGAAAGGACATTTAGAAACAGCCACAGTATTTAAACGAAAACAGTGCAAAATGATATATTAGACTGCATGTTGAAAGTGTGTAGGGAGAAAATAGAGCAACAAATACGGGCTTCTGAGTTTGTTGCCATTCAGTGTAATGTACCAACTGACGTTTCAAATAAGTAGCGGCTCGTGGAATAAAAAGTGGGTGTTCACAAGAACTACACTTAAAATGAATACTAGCACTATCCGCGATTGCTACCACCACTACTACTGAGTGCTGGCTCTCAACGCCCCACATGCCCGCCTTGGTAGCGTAATGGTAGCATGTGTGCCTCACGTTCAAGAGGTTCCGAGTTCGAATCTCGGTCAGGGTGAGTTACTTTCCTGGGTTTTCCATTATCCTGTAAGACGAATGTCAGGTAGCTCTAAGCTCCATGGAGCCCGGACTCATTTGAGCATCCTTTCACCCATTCCATTCATCGTCCGATATGACTTAACATTGGAGGACGTAAATTACACAAAAAAAAAGCGCCCCAGAAAATTTTATACAATCTATTAGCCTAGAAAGAATGTTCCTAGTTAAATTGCTTATTGTGTCACTTTACTGACAGTCTGTAATCTGAGCATTAATATTCACACGACCAAACATGGCGAAATGAATACATGCATAAATTCCCGTGCTTCTTTATCTTTTCACTAAGATGTACCAAGTCGGCACATGTTACTTTTGTCCAATTACTCACTTCAGAACTAGTCCTGCGCCGTGACGTAGCGGGCTAAGGCAGCATGTCTTAGTCCCTGGCCACGGAAATCGGCCCGGGTTCGATCCCACGCATGTGGTACGGATTTTAAGTCCCGGGTATAGGACCGGTGCCCACTCAACTGAGGGGCTTACGATAGGTAAGCGGCCCTGGTCACTAAAACCAACGTTCCGGCTGGGGGATGCAGAGATGCTGACCACATCTCCTCCCTGTATCGGTTGGATGATCGCCCACCTCAGCGGTGTGCAAGTGGGCGTGAGGCCGGCAGTCGGATTGGTAAGCCTTGGTCCTGTTAGAGCAGTCACGTTAACTTAACTCACTTCAGAGCTAAAAAAAAAAAGCACGGAAAGCTATAAAGCGCATTTCTAATACTGCAACCACATAGCCATTTACAGGTTGTGTATACATTGTTAAATTTGCACCTGCAGTCTCACTTCTGATTTTTGTAACACGTTTAACGGAACAAGTGAATTCATGACAAAAATATCATTGCCTGATTAGGACAGAACATAAGCATATGATATGCATCTTCTTTTTTAACTTACGTCCTTCAACATTAAGTCATATCAGTCATATCAGAGTGAAATGGATGAAATAATGCTCAAATGACCCAGGGTCCATAAAGCTTAACGCTACCCGACATTCGTCTTTCAGGATAAGGGGAAACCATGGAAAAAACCTTTTCCATATAATTCACACTGACCAAGATTCGAACTCAGGGCCTCTTGAACCTGAGGCAGACATGCTACCACCTACGCTACAGAGGTGGGCATATGGTATACAGATAAAGTATACTCTTTACACATCATAAATTTCTTTCCATTCCTAAGCTACCAATTGTTCCCAAATAATTATTTTTGTATACGTGATCATAGTATTTTAATTGCTAAAGGATGAAATAATGCAGTGTACCTTATGTGATCAGTTAACCACAACAAATGAGCAGCATTTATAAATTAAAATAAATAAATAAATAAATAAATAAATAAATAAATAAATAAATAAATAAATAAATAAATAAATAAATAAATAAATAAATAAATAAATAAATAAATAAATAAATAAATAAATAAATAAATAAATAAATAAATAAATAAATAAATAAATAAATAAATAAATAAATAAATAAATAAATAAATAAATAAATAAATAAATAAATAAATAAATAAATAAATAAATAAATAAATAAATAAATAAATAAATAAATAAATAAATAAATAAATAAATAAATAAATAAATAAATAAATAAATAAATAAATAAATAAATAAATAAATAAATAAATAAATAAATAAATAAATAAATAAATAAATAAATAAATAAATAAATAAATAAATAAATAAATAAATAAATAAATAAATAAATAAATAAATAAATAAATAAATAAATAAATAAATAAATAAATAAATAAATAAATAAATAAATAAATAAATAAATAAATAAATAAATAAATAAATAAATAAATAAATAAATAAATAAATAAATAAATAAATAAATAAATAAATAAATAAATAAATAAATAAATAAATAAATAAATAAATAAATAAATAAACAAATAAATATTTCCCTTCGTTAAGAGTGCTATCAATTACAGGAGTACATCAGTGACACCTATGTGCTGAAATTTCATCCTACAGGAACTTTGTACAAGCCAGTAAATATATTGAAATGGGGCTGTCGCTTCATTGCATGCTTAAAACCATTTGTTTGGACTGGGTTTGAACCTATACATTGGGATTCATAGGCTAGTACCTAACCAACGAGCCTATATTGATATATTTCAAAACCAAATTCATCTACAGCTGTAACATACTACTGATTTCCAAGTACAGCATATCATATAAAATGGAGTTTATAATCTTCTATTGATACGTGCTTAACAATGAAAATAATTTATTATTGTGTTAAACCTTATTTCAAAATTAGTAAAATCTACACTTTGGGCCAAAAAAATATCTCCGCAGACATTTTTTTAACTTTTAAAGAAGTTTGGACATATGTGTATAGTGTTTCAATAATTTATCTGTTTTAAATGTTTCAAAACACCTTTTAAGACATCACTAGAACAAATCATATATTTCCCAGTATTTGGTATAGCATCCTTTAACCTTTTCAAAGCTCGGATCCTTTGTGGCATTGACAGAACAAGGGTTTCACACACATGAGGTTCAATCTCATGGTACCACACATGAATAATCTTGTCCATCAGTTCTCTCCTTTAAAAGCAATTATATTTGTTAAGTCTTAAGGACCATAATGTGTCTCAATGCCCAAATCTGAACAACAGTTCTTGACAATCCTTGGCCAATGGCATGTTGTATTACCATCTTGGTAAATGACAGGTCAAAGATTAAACCCACTAAAATGATCTCTGACTCTACTAATCATCTTATTTTTAATAATCAATAACTCCAACCATTCACAGAATTTTAATTCTTCTTACACGTTAGGAACACACTGCTCCCCACAACATGACACTTTCACTAAACCTTTTTGTTTCAACTATGCAGTGCTTGTTTAACTCATGTTCTTGTTCCATCCACAGTTTTAGTCCACAATCATTTTCCTATAAATTGCATTTTTTTTTTTTTTTTCATCTGAGTAAATTACCCTCTTCCCGTCTTCAGCATCCAAACTCAAATGCATTTCTGCAATTTTTTTCCTGTTGTTCGCCTATGTGTTTCACTTTTAGAGGTGGCTTGCTTTTGGCATTTTTATTTGTAACTTTCATATCTTTTGGCATCATAAAGTCTGCTGAGATATTCATAATACAGAATCTACCTCAATCAAAGATGCAATTTGTCTAGAACAATAACTTTAATTGCTCTGCACATCCTTGGACTGGTAACCTTTTTTTGGCTACATCTGTACCTTAAACTGAAAGTGCCAAATTTCTGATGTTTTTTCAAAATATTTTTGTCTGGTTTATGGCATCTGCTATGGGCGTTAGTAATGGTGCTGATAACGTTATTTTGCATAACAAATATATATTATTTTCTACTCAGTTGTTCCAAAATATATTCCGTACTCCATGCGAACCAGAAATTTTATGCCACCAATTACTTATAAAAATGTAACATTAATCCCAATTACTATGTGAGTATGTATGACAAGTTGTAAAGTGACAATCACAGATTGTAACAATAGTTGATTTCTCCAGATACACATATACTTTAATCACTTGGAATAACATTATCAAAATTCAACCTATTAAGCATATGTGATCAGTAACAGTAATAAATAATAGTAATATTCTAAAAGTGATAGATAATTTATTCATCTTGTAAATCATACATTGTACATGAGTACTATGATATAAGACACATCAAATTGTGAATTTACAGTGCAATTAACTATACTTGTAAATTAACAAGTCACATCCAATAAGGACAAGTCAGTGTTTGTACAAAATAATGTTTTGTAAAGATATCTCAAGAAGTTTTATAATATTGTCACGCAGACGGCGAACTCGCGTTGCCGATCGATAATGCGGACTGGCGGTGGCCGGGGGGACGCAAGGGGTGGCACCTCCTTCTACCGCGCGAAGGTGCACGAAGGTTCCAGAATGATTTCCCCTCCATAATGGAAGAATCGAGAGGCTTCAGGGCGATCGATACAAGCGAGGCGACAGTGAGTTGAGTGAGTGACCAGCAGCCGGGCGGACATGTAGTTCAGTTGAGCGGACGTGTAAAGACGAACTGGCAAGGTTGAATGGTGTAAATTAAATTGTAATTGTGAACATTAAACTGTAATTGGAATAAGGTGGAAATAAAGAACATTTAGAGCGGTGTAATTGAACTCTCTTTAACTTTACGAACCCACCAAAGTCATAATATACATGATTAGTTCTAGAAAAATAGTAATAAATAAGCAAAATATGGACTTTATTTCAACGACTATAAACTATGGCTCACAGACTTTAATTCCTTCAATTTCGAACAAATTCAAAAATAAAACAACGAAGTAGTACAACAAAGAATGTCATCACCCAATCATTTTCATTTCCTATACGTTTCAATTTTTAAACTCTTCCATTTATTTAAAAATCCATCAACATTAATTATAAAGAACAATTATATTCCGAAATAGAGAATTCTTGTTTAGCTGCCATCTATTGGTATTTAGTTCAAACACATTATAACACTGCCATGTCTAAACGTAGACCGGTCATGATCATACGACGGTTGGGTACTTGATCAGTGCTCGATCGCTGACGTGGACGTGTGCCTTATCTCTTGTGTTGTCACTATTGTCTCTTGTACATTTAATTATGTAATGCAATACGCTTCACACCATTGGAAGAGGTTGTGAAAATACGCCGCGACACATGCGTGATTACCAACTTTCCGTGTGTTAAAAGTGAAACAGTGCAAATAGAAGTGGTAAATAGCTAACAGTGATGTTCGCGTTGAGCCTAGTCTGTGAGTAAACAGTGTCTGGTGTCATAGAGTACATAAACCCACCTCAAAACAGCGTGGGACGCACAGCTGCGTGCCGTTGTTGCACGCAACAAGACGCGTCCCCAAACCATGCTGCTCCCAGGAGCCACTGCGGCTAACAGACACTGACTCCCGCCCCAAGATGGCGGCGGCTGCAGTGACAATTGCAGCAGCAGCACCACCAGCCCCTGGCGTTCGGCCGGCTAGCCTTACAGCCCCACCGCTGGAGCACTCCAGCAGCGATCCGCCTTCGGGCCCACCATTGGCCAACCTCACGGCGGCAAATACCCCAGCGCCATGGAGGACGAGGCAGTCGCGCGAAAGTACGCCCAACTGGAAAAGGTGGTAAAAGATATCCAAAAAGAAATATTTTACTTCCAGGAGATATTGGAGAACATGGCCCCGGAGTCCCGGGACTATGCAAAAATCACCAGCGACCTGGCACGCTGCTACCAAGAGCACGTGATCAAAAAAGCGACACCTAGTGCAGCTGGGAGAAGGCTGGCAGGCAGCATCAGCCAGAAAGCGGCGCCATCACTGCAGTAGCGACTCGGATGCCGAGCGCAAAAAGAATAAAACCATACATCTGGCCCTCCAGGTCGCCACCAGAAACAGGTACGAGACGCTGTCCTCGTCCGAGGAGGATGACGATCTGGAAAGATCCACTGCCTTCCCTGCCCTTCCAACTACAAAACCAAAGGCACCCAAGCACCAACAACCAACACGACCAAACACCACTTCAACTAAACCACCTCTACTCCTACACCCATCCCCACCCCTACATTGGCCTCCACATCAGCCGCGGCCGCGGCTCCAAAGGCAAAACAAATCCCTCAGAAACCACCACGTATCGTCATTCCTGACGGCAGGCAGGCGACTAAAGTCCTTCAGATACTACGGGGCTCCCTCCCAGCTGGCGCGTACACGCTCCAGAATACGCGTAACTGCCTCAAGCTGTTCCTCAAACGGAAATAAGACGCCATCCCAACTATGACCACGCTGAAGGACGCCGGAGTGGAGAACTTCAATGGGAAAGCCGCCAACCTGGATAGGGTAACTAATGAGGAACTCAAGTATCTCCCGAGAAAAAGCCTAGTGCAACTTACAAAAATTTTCAACGCCTGTTTGCAGCAAAATTATTTTCCTGACACTTGGAAACGAGCCAAGGTAATAATGCTCCCGAAGCATGGGAAAAGCCCCAGGCAGCCTCAAAATTACCGCCCCATTAGTCTCCTGTCTACTATTCGTAAATTGCTCTTCCATCTGGGCGCACATACGGCAACCCAGCGACCCAAAAATTAACAAAATTGGGAAAGGTGAACCAAAACACAATAAGCATGCATGAATAAAAATATTCTAATGCCACAGTAACACCACAATGCGCGCACAAGTCCTTCCGGCACAGACCTTTCCCTATATGCAGAGGCTGCCGCCACAAAAGCCCAGGAGACAGCAGCACGCTGCCGCACGGAGCAGTGTAAATAGTGAAGTGTGTGTGCGTGTGTGCTTGACTGGCTGGGACGTACCTGGTACGCCAGGTGTGTGTGTGTGTGTGTGTGTGTGTGTGTGTGTGTGTGTGTGTGTGTGTGTGTGTGTGTGTGTGTGTGTGTGTGTGTGTGTGTGTGTGTGTGTGTGTGTGTGTGTGTGTGTGTGTGTGTGTGTGTGTGTGTGTGTGTGTGTGTGTGTGTGTGTGTGTGTGTGTGTGTGTGTGTGTGTGTGTGTGTGTGTGTGTGTGTGTGTGTGTGTGTGTGTGTGTGTGTGTGTGTGTGTGTGTGTGTGTGTGTGTGTGTGTGTGTGTGTGTGTGTGTGTGTGTGTGTGTGTGTGTGTGTGTGTGTGTGTGTGTGTGTGTGTGTGTGTGTGTGTGTGTGTGTGTGTGTGTGTGTGTGTGTGTGTGTGTGTGTGTGTGTGTGTGTGTGTGTGTGTGTGTGTGTGTGTGTGTGTGTGTGTGTGTGTGTGTGTGTGTGTGTGTGTGTGTGTGTGTGTGTGTGTGTGTGTGTGTGTGTGTGTGTGTGTGTGTGTGTGTGTGTGTGTGTGTGTGTGTGTGTGTGTGTGTGTGTGTGTGTGTGTGTGTGTGTGTGTGTGTGTGTGTGTGTGTGTGTGTGTGTGTGTGTGTGTGTGTGTGTGTGTGTGTGTGTGTGTGTGTGTGTGTGTGTGTGTGTGTGTGTGTGTGTGTGTGTGTGTGTGTGTGTGTGTGTGTGTGTGTGTGTGTGTGTGTGTGTGTGTGTGTGTGTGTGTGTGTGTGTGTGTGTGTGTGTGTGTGTGTGTGTGTGTGTGTGTGTGTGTGTGTGTGTGTGTGTGTGTGTGTGTGTGTGTGTGTGTGTGTGTGTGTGTGTGTGTGTGTGTGTGTGTGTGTGTGTGTGTGTGTGTGTGTGTGTGTGTGTGTGTGTGTGTGTGTGTGTGTGTGTGTGTGTGTGTGTGTGTGTGTGTGTGTGTGTGTGTGTGTGTGTGTGTGTGTGTGTGTGTGTGTGTGTGTGTGTGTGTGTGTGTGTGTGTGTGTGTGTGTGTGTGTGTGTGTGTGTGTGTGTGTGTGTGTGTGTGTGTGTGTGTGTGTGTGTGTGTGTGTGTGTGTGTGTGTGTGTGTGTGTGTGTGTGTGTGTGTGTGTGTGTGTGTGTGTGTGTGTGTGTGTGTGTGTGTGTGTGTGTGTGTGTGTGTGTGTGTGTGTGTGTGTGTGTGTGTGTGTGTGTGTGTGTGTGTGTGTGTGTGTGTGTGTGTGTGTGTGTGTGTGTGTGTGTGTGTGTGTGTGTGTGTGTGTGTGTGTGTGTGTGTGTGTGTGTGTGTGTGTGTGTGTGTGTGTGTGTGTGTGTGTGTGTGTGTGTGTGTGTGTGTGTGTGTGTGTGTGTGTGTGTGTGTGTGTGTGTGTGTGTGTGTGTGTGTGTGTGTGTGTGTGTGTGTGTGTGTGTGTGTGTGTGTGTGTGTGTGTGTGTGTGTGTGTGTGTGTGTGTGTGTGTGTGTGTGTGTGTGTGTGTGTGTGTGTGTGTGTGTGTGTGTGTGTGTGTGTGTGTGTGTGTGTGTGTGTGTGTGTGTGTGTGTGTGTGTGTGTGTGTGTGTGTGTGTGTGTGTGTGTGTGTGTGTGTGTGTGTGTGTGTGTGTGTGTGTGTGTGTGTGTGTGTGTGTGTGTGTGTGTGTGTGTGTGTGTGTGTGTGTGTGTGTGTGTGTGTGTGTGTGTGTGTGTGTGTGTGTGTGTGTGTGTGTGTGTGTGTGTGTGTGTGTGTGTGTGTGTGTGTGTGTGTGTGTGTGTGTGTGTGTGTGTGTGTGTGTGTGTGTGTGTGTGTGTGTGTGTGTGTGTGTGTGTGTGTGTGTGTGTGTGTGTGTGTGTGTGTGTGTGTGTGTGTGTGTGTGTGTGTGTGTGTGTGTGTGTGTGTGTGTGTGTGTGTGTGTGTGTGTGTGTGTGTGTGTGTGTGTGTGTGTGTGTGTGTGTGTGTGTGTGTGTGTGTGTGTGTGTGTGTGTGTGTGTGTGTGTGTGTGTGTGTGTGTGTGTGTGTGTGTGTGTGTGTGTGTGTGTGTGTGTGTGTGTGTGTGTGTGTGTGTGTGTGTGTGTGTGTGTGTGTGTGTGTGTGTGTGTGTGTGTGTGTGTGTGTGTGTGTGTGTGTGTGTGTGTGTGTGTGTGTGTGTGTGTGTGTGTGTGTGTGTGTGTGTGTGTGTGTGTGTGTGTGTGTGTGTGTGTGTGTGTGTGTGTGTGTGTGTGTGTGTGTGTGTGTGTGTGTGTGTGTGTGTGTGTGTGTGTGTGTGTGTGTGTGTGTGTGTGTGTGTGTGTGTGTGTGTGTGTGTGTGTGTGTGTGTGTGTGTGTGTGTGTGTGTGTGTGTGTGTGTGTGTGTGTGTGTGTGTGTGTGTGTGTGTGTGTGTGTGTGTGTGTGTGTGTGTGTGTGTGTGTGTGTGTGTGTGTGTGTGTGTGTGTGTGTGTGTGTGTGTGTGTGTGTGTGTGTGTGTGTGTGTGTGTGTGTGTGTGTAAATAAAGGTGCAAAGTAAGCGCTTGTAAATAGTTATATATAACAAAAAAAACACATATAAAGACACTAACATAATAAAACTGTTCTCGGTGGCCTAAGAAAAGTCACCGTATGGGTTTGTTATACACCCACGTAGACAATAAGCATTTAATTCCCAAACTATAACCTCAATGAAAATTTTAGCCTGTAAGCCGGGCCGCTTTGTACCGGCAGCAGGCCATGGAACTCAAAAGAAAAACCTGAAACCTGAGTCGGTGCAGTTGGTGCTAAACTGGTGCTAATGGTATCTAGGCCAAGCCAAATTAAGACTGAAAAATGGTCATCAATTTGTAAAATTTGCAAGACTTGTAAGGCCTGCGATGGCATATGAGCAGCAAGAAGGAAGGGAATGGACTTTCACAAAGACCTATCGGTAAGTAAGATGTTAAGCATGTAGTTAAATACCGAAAATTAATATCATAATTACCTGAATTTTACTTTCATACATATCCATTTGTAATTAAATTCTTTAGATTATGTAACACTTTATAATGTATCAAGGATGTTTTACATAAAAAAGCATTAGTTTCATAAACCTTGTTACTTAATTATTAACGCAAAAACAATGTTTCTCTGCTTTTTTTTTCCTACCTCATCATCTCAGGCTACCAGGAATACAATGGCAGAGATCAAAAGTGCCGCATGATTGGAAATTTTGTATTTATTGTTTTGCTGATGTGCAGTGATCTTCAGGCACATTATTAATGTAGAACAAAACTTTCCTTCTCACCTATATAGAAATTTATACAGAAATTTATTGTGGCTTATCAGATATTTCTTAAAGTTTGAGTTTCATTTCAATATCAGTGGAAAATTAACAAAAACTTTGAGGATTGTTGCGACCAGCATGTTCTAAATTTTCAGGAAAAGTGAAGTTATCTTAGACAGCTGATTGGTTCGTTGGTTTTGTGTTAGAAGTTTTAAATTTAAAATATTTGTGTCATATACAACAGTCCATATAAGGTAAATAGTTTCCAGTTTAAATTACTGCAAAAATAGCTTTCCTAAATTACAGCTATTTTGTAATCGTCATTTTATTTCCATGGGTTCATATAAAACAACAGTAAGCCAAAATTAAATACCATGAATATTATGTGATTTCTTCAATATTTATGCTTTGTTTTTGTGGCGGGGTTAATTTAGTCCATATAATTAGCTGTCATCAAAGACAGAAATACTTAAACAATTGCTTATTAGCTTTATAGACATATCTATTTGCATGTTGCTACATGTCTTTAATTCTCATGCTGTTTGTACTAACATGTGTACAACAAACTTATACACGAAGATTTTCAAAAAAAAAATTCTTACATCTCAGACTACATTTTATACAAAACTTTTGTGCATTTCAGCCACAGTACTTTTCCTGGATTAAATAATCTAAAATATATGAATTGTTTATAAGGATGTATTTGCAATGTTTGGTGGCAGCATCTGTTTTTGCTAATATACTGTGTTTGCCGTGTGTATTATATGCTTCGCTGTGTCATTCCCTCCCAAGTATGTGAATTTTCAGATATACCAAAACTGTGGCTGTGGATTTGTACAGAATTCAATTCTCTTTGATTTCTGTAGAATTTCTTTGTTTATAATTGGCATTATCTGTATTTACATATAATCTGGAGGCTTAAATTAAAATCTTTGGGCAAGATGCTTGGATATGAACTTTTATAAAGTTTTTCTTTAAATTGCAATGATATTTTGAAGAATTAGGTTCTCTTAACCTTACTCATCTATGTATCACTACATCAGTGATGAAGAATCTCATAGTTTTTAACAGCAATTAAAAATATGATCTGAGATTCCATAATTTCAATTTGTTCTATCTTGTTTAATGCAGTAATCACTATGTCATATTGTACACACTACACCAAATAATGTACCTAAATAGCCATCTTAGAAGAGATCTGCTGGGATTAGAATTGATCTTGTAAAAGCTTTAACAAGCTTTAAGTGCAATTGTGCAATGCAAGAAATTATTAAAATGTCACTGCGCCATCATCATTATGTGCCATTTTTATTTTTTATTTCCAGTATTACACTTATTCTTAAAACATGTACAATGTCAGCTGCAGCTAGGACCTAGAGAACGGCATGATCTCAAATTAGTAAAGCTTCATAATAAACAATAGGGGAAGTGGTATTTAGCATTTTTATTTTCACATTTATCATTTTGTAGCATTTATACATCTGCAAGTTAGCATTCTATATCATTTTAAAGAAAGTTTGAGTTAACTTTGTTAAATTAAGAAATATTAATATTATTTATATGAAATTTAAACCACATTTGTGGAGGGTTAATAATGACGGTTAGTTAAGGGTGCATAAAGTGTCAATTCATTTCACATTAATATAGGTTAAAGCAATACATAGAAATCTAGAACAATCTGATACAGACTAAAGCATATTGCATAATCCAAAAATATGTTGTTTTCAAATGCTAGGCTTTGGCAATGAAGCCATTAGCTCTCTTGCTCTCCAATATTTCTGTGTAGTGGGTCCGGCAGGTAGGGCTTCACAGGTTAAAAGATGTTCTTCAGTCATTTCCTCTTCTTTGTTGCACAGAGGACAATTTGAACTTGTATAAATTCCTATTCTGTGTAAGTGTTTGGCCAAATAATCATGTTCCGTAAGTAATCTAAAATTTGCTACTAACACAAAAATATAAATTCATACTGTTGTAGAACTACACAATGAAAAGAAAATGCACTAAATTAGCCTAGTTTATGATTCAGTAACGCTGTTGAATGTAAGCACTGAACATATTTCAACATTCTGTTCTGTCGTTTGAGTCCTCCTGTCACTCACAATGCTCACAATCAAATTATATTTACTGAAATATCTTTCAGCATCTACACTGTTGGTAGGATCCCAAATACATTGCAGAGCTACTGGGGCAAACTCTGGGTATTGGAGCTTAACAGCCAACATCTATTACATGCTGTGATGCAAAGCCACATACTTTTGAAAAGCAGATATAGCCACACCTATATAATGCACTTATTGTTACGTTCCATTCCATTGAACAGATAAGGAATTATGGACTGTCAAAGAAATAATGCTTAGATGTGTAAGCATTTTAATTCGACCCATTAACAACTCAGACAGTACCAGCACTTTCACTGCATAATTAAGACCACAAACAGCAGTAATGCTTCTGAGTGTAACCTTTCATTGATTTACTTATATGACACACATTCAGCTGTATGTCGGCCTGAGAGGTTTACTCTGCAGAGAGCACCAATTACCATCTTAGTACATATGTAGCTTTTAGTCTTACCAAGTTAAAGTAAGCCATTTACCAAAACAGTTGCTGTACCTACATATCAAGCAAACCATACTTCACAGTCAGATAATTACATGACATTTTGTCCTGTGGGAAGATACACTTTGCATTTATTTTTTTTTTTTAAACTGCTTATTGCCTTTCTTCAGCATTTATTACGGTGCTTACACATGTCATTAAAGCATTTACAAATTCAAGGCTGTAATATTCCTGTGTTTCAAAGACAAAGTTAATCTTAGAACAATTTTAAATGAATGATACAGCTTTTATATACTTAATACTCTTCTTAGATTCATGGAACTGTTTGTTTCATTCAAATCATAATCATTTATACTGCATGTGTGAATGATAATCCAACCAAAGTGATTAGAAGTATATAAAATAGTGTATTTTATTAAATGTATGTCTTCTGTTGCTGACACTGCCTCATGTACTAATTTGTGAGGTTTTACTATGTCACTCACAAATTTGAGGTTTTTCTTTGAATATTCTTTTGTAAACTTGTGCTGAAAATAATGTATGTACTATAGAGCTTTACAAATTCTTAGTAAATATAAGCTATTAACAGAAATTCTTTGTTTCCTATTTAAAGAGATAGTGCTATTTTTTTGTACATAGTTGATTGGATCTTCACTTACAGTTTATATATACATTTCTTTAGTAATGTTTTTCATTTTTTGACACTTCTTTTTGACACTTTCCTTCCAGGAATATTTCAACATTATTCTGTGTACAAAGAAATTGCATTACTCATTACCTTATGATATCCTTTCCGGTTTTCCTGTACCTGCAGAATGCATTGATTTAGTGTAACGTTTTCGTGTAATTATTACAATAACAAGCTTTGGAATTCACACTTTAGGGAAAGGAAATACATGTGTATTGTATAACCTCGACAGCATCTTGAGCAGTCTCACTCTGTCAAGTTTCTTAAAGACATACTTATTTATTTATTACATGAATATAAAAGCTATAATACTTAGTGGCAACAGGAAAAAGATCAAGTTTGGAAGTGGCTTCTGAGACCTTTTTTTTTTTTTTACGGATTTTATTGGTCAACTTCTTTCGAAGTCGCATCTCTCACACTGATGAATAATCTACGCACATTTACTCGGCATATTTAGCATGTATTATGCTAATATGTGATAAATGAATTGTGCCGAAATTATTCATTAGTGCACGAGATTAGGCTTCGAAAGATGGATTCAATGAGTCGCTGAACACGTTAGTGAAGGGTTGGGAGGCGGATGTATCATAGCTCGGTCGAAATAGAAGCTCACTGCATTACCGACGACATGTTGCTTCGTTCACTTGTCTGGCAACGAAAGGTTCAGGAGGAGCGCCCTATGCGTCTTCAATCCCCACCACGGAGTTGAGAATCTGGCATTAACCTGTGCCTGTGATATAGTTTGAGGAGCAAACATCAGAGCTGATTCTGTTTGAACTACAGATGGCAGTAGTGTACTGTAATTTCTAATTTTCAGATAAATAAATAAAGATGGAATATAGGACGTAAATAACTAAGAGTATACATTTAGCTGTTTTAACTTGTAGATTCTAACGGCAGAGAAATCTTAAGCCAATTGAATTATGTCATATTTATAAATTGGGGATGCAACTCTATATTTCATTTCAGCATGAAGGCCTTGTATGACGGTTTAAATAAGGGGTAGGATCTTCACACATTGGATAGCTCCCACCTTTAGTTGTATCAGGAATTTTTGAAAGGGATTAGCATGATTGTCTAACCCCTTACCAACATTTGCTAAGTTGATACTCCATTGCTGTCTTGTCCAGCTTGTTTCATAGAGTGATTTTTCAGCGAGCATAGATTACTACCAGTTTCTCAATTCCGTGGTGGGAATTAAAGACGCATTGAGCGCCTCCACCTGGACTTTTTGTTACGAACTAGACAATGTGTTGTCGGTAATGCAGTAACTCTCTATTTTGTCGGAGCTATGGTACATCCTCCTCCGAACCCTCTTCACTGCTGTGTTCAGCGACTGATTGACGAATAATATACGGCACAACTTATTTATCACACATTAGCAATTTACGCGCTAATTCACTGCTGTATTCAGCGACTGACTGACGAATAATTTACGGCACAACTTATTTATCACATATTAGCTATTTACTCGCTAAATATGCTGAGTAAATGTTGGACCTTTTCCTGCTATCACTAAGGTTCGAAAGCTTTCATATTCATGAAATAAATGAATAAGTATATCTTTAAAAAACAATTGCAGATGTAACAATTACAGTAAGATTACTCAAGATCCCGTCGCGGTTATACAATACATCTGTACTTTCGCTGGTGTGAATTCAAAAGCTTGTTACTGTGATAATTACACATAACCTGACACTAAATGCATTCTGTAGGTACAGGAAAGGACATCACAAGGATTTGAGTAATGCAATTTCTTTGTACATAGAATAATTGTTGAAAAATTTCCTAGAAGTAAAGTGCTAAAAAAAGGACAAAAACATCAGTAAAGAAGTGTATCTAGTAAAAAACAACACTATCTGTTTAAAAAGAAAACAATGAAGCTCTGTTAATCCTTATATTTAATGAGAATTTGAAAAGTTCTGTAGTACATATATTATTTTCAGCATAAGTTTATAAAAGCGTATTCAGAGAAAACCCTGAAATTTGTGATTGATTCATGACATTAATAATATAGTAAAACTTTAAAAATTACATGAGGTAGTATCAGCAACAGAAGACACACATTTAATAAAATACACTATTTCATATACTTCTAATTACTCTGGTTGAATTTACAAATTCAGTATACATTGTTATGATATGAATGAAACATAAGGTTCAATGAATCTAAGAAAAATATTAAGAACATAAAAACTGTATCATTCATAGATAGAGCCAAGATGAAAAATTCTATGCCAGCACCGAGCTTTGAACCACGGATCTCCTTGTTTCCGTCCAGTCGCTCTAACCCATTGAGCTACCATGGCCAACGTGTCATCCTGACATTAAATTCTCCATCTGACTCGTGTATTTCCCCGGTAGACCACTAGGGGCTCTCGCATTCGAGATACACCGTTTGTGGCGACTTACTATTGTAAGTACTTGAGTTCCAGGCTTCACCATTTAACTCTTATTATTTTACTTAATTGATGGAAATTAATAATTTCTTCACACTAGCCGTATATAGGTTAAGGTTTTTGATAAAGTCAACATGAAAAATTCAATGTCATGGCCGGGATTTGAACCACGGATCTCCTGATTTCCGTCCAGTCGCTCTAACCCATTGAGCTAGCATGGCCAACGTGCCGTCCTGACATTAAATTCCCCATTTGACTCATTGATGATAGTACACAATATGACTTTGTCAAGTTTATATTTATAAATCGATACAAAACGCACTGGCTATTTACTATCTTCTATTTACACAAACTCATGTCTGTAGTAAATTGTATGTTGTAACAGAAAGGTTGGTAAAATATTAAAGAATTTGATATATTGAAATTTTACTTTACTAATATACCACAGTGAAGCAAAACATAAATTATAGATGAGTCGTATTTTTTACACATTACCTTCACTTTCTTACCTAAATTGAGGATATGTTAGGCCAACTATTGTTTGCATTATCAGCTCTATTGCGACTAAAGCTTGATCCGTTCTGGAGTTGCTGCTGCCACCATCTGTTGATTTTGGTGATGAATTTAAATATCTTCTGGCAGGATTTTGAAGTTCATTAGTTGATTTTCATGCTTTTCTATGTATATTTTCTCCACTTGACTCAATTTAATATGAAGAAGGCACCTTGGCCATGGTAGCTCAATGGGTTAGAGCGACTGAACGGAAACCAGGAGATCCATGGTTCAAATCCCGGTCATGGCATTGAATTTTTCATGTTGACTCTATAAAAAACCTTAGCCTATATACGGCTAGTGTGAAGAAATGATTAATTTCCATCAATTAACTTAAACTGTATCATTCATTTAAAATTGTCCTAAGCTTAACTTTATCTTTTAACAGCCTTGAATTTGTAAATGATTTAATGACATGTATAAACACAGTAATAAATGCTGAAAAAAGACAACATGCAGTTTTAAAAATAAATTTTAATGCAAAGTGTATCTTCCAACAGGACATAATTTCATGTAATTATCTGACTGTGACGTATGATTTGCTTGATGTGTAGGTAATTGTTTAGGTAAATGGCTTATTTTAAGATAGAAGCTATGTGCTTTCTAAGATGGCAATTGTTGCTCTCTGCATAGTGTAAACCTCTCACGCTATGACTTACAACTGAATGTGTGTCACATAAGTAAATCAATGAAAGGTTAAGGACTGATAAATCCTTATAATTGTTTTACAACACTGATCCTCCTTCTCCCAGTCCTTTCTGCAAGGTTGCAACATTTCTCGATACGTCATGGGTATCGTACGAGATTTCGTCTAAATAACTTATCTTATGTCCATTACTGCGAAACTTCCTTAGTATTGTAAAATATATACAGGGTGTCTCTAAAGCCACTGTCCATTTCAATGAAGGAAGACAGTGATTGAAAAATAAATATTATTTTGAGGTGTTACATATATTCTAGTGCCCTTCTACATGACCTCCATCTAGCTCAAAACACATACACCATCTTTCAGTAGTGGAACGAAATGTAGACTGCAACATATCAACCGTAATTCGACCTGCTGCTTCCCTGATGCGATTCCGTAACTCAGGCAGACCATTCACTTCGCTAGTGTACACTTTAGATTTGATGTACCCCCATGCAAAAAAGAAAAAGAGTCTAATGGAGTAAGGTCCGGTAAACGGGAAGCCCACAGCTGAGGTGAACCTCTGCCTCCCCATCTCCCTGGAATGGTTCTGTTCAGGTAAGCACGGACGATGTTTGCAAAATGTGGAAACACACCATCTTGCTGAAACACAACTGTATCCAGTATGCCATCCTCTTGCGGCTGCGGCTCAAGGAACAGTTCTAACATGTTGAGGTAGATGTTACCTGTTACTGACCTTTCGCCAAAGGAAAATTGACCATACAGTATTACGTTTGTCATACCCAACCAAACATTGACTTTCGGTGTATCACGTTCCCACTCCGATACCTCATGTGGTTCTTCGTATGTCCATATTCGGCTGTTGTGTCTGTGCTGTTTCCCACAAACATGGAAAGTGGCTTCATCGGAGACTAAAATGTTGTCCATTAAATTTTCATTCTCTACACATTCCAAGAGGTCATAACATACTGCCCGACGAAATGTGTAGTGTTTAACGCCCGCTTTCACTACATACGGCACCACAGGCGATGACACTGATGATACATGAGATGAAGATGGAGCACCGGTGGAATGAGATGGCGGGGGAAACCGGAGATCCCGGAGAAAACCCGCCCCAGCGCCATTTTGTCCACCACAAATCTCACTTTGTGGTCACCTGGGATCGAACCCGGGCCGCCTTGGTGAGAGCCAAGCGGTCTGACCACTGAGCCATGGCGCGGCCATATTGCCCGACGACAGGCGAAATCCTCGTCCTCAAGATGGTGCAGAACTTGAATGTGATACGGACGCTTTTGTAGAGTGAAACGTACAATTTCCCACGCTGTGTTGCGAGGAACGTTCATTCCCCCACTGAGGCGTCGAATTGATGTCTTCGGACTCTTATTACTGGCAATTTGAACCTGCTGCACTGTTTCTGCCAAGATGTGTGGTCGTTCAGTACGTGTCTCATCCCACACACTGCCGGTACGCTTAAATTTGTTCACAAGCAGACGAATGTGTGCCCTTGATGGGGCTGGTTTGTGGAATTTACGGGTAAATTCTGCTCTGGCGTCTTCATATGACAATCGTGTACCCGTGCACAAACAATGGCAACCCGTTCATCTATGCTAAACATCTTGCACTAAGATAACGGTATCTGAAAAGAAAAGAAACAAAGTATTGCGTTTTCAATGAAATGGATAGTGACTTTAGAGACACCCTGTATATCGCCAAGCTACAATTCTACTGGATTCTATAATAACACTTATCTTATTCAGAGTGCGGTATTTGACACCCAGCTCCTTTAGGAGACCGCGCAAGAGCAGTGCCGACAAGGAAAACCACAAATTTCTCGCAAATGTGCACCAATTCATCTAAGGTGGGCGCCCTCCGTTTTGCATAGAATTTATAAATTTCTCGGCGAATTAAATCACATGTGAAATTATCAAAACGTTAGAGAAACGTTTCGTTTTGTTTTCACACTTGATCGGCGTCTTTGGTATTCCTTTCGTCAGAATTTTTCTTACTGAATTTCTGTGAATACCCAGAATTTATCAGGTTCATTGCACGACCCCTTACCAAGACTTTTTTTTCACCACATATTTATATGTGTTCAAAACAAGCGTTTGAATTTGCTTAGAAAGAGTTCCTGTTATAACTTTGTTTTTTGTCTTCTCCAGTAACATAACTCGGCCCAGCAACACTTTCCAATTCATTCACACTATTGTCTTCACTTTATTTTCACTTGACTGTAAGTTATTTACTATTTCATTTCCATTTACCACTGCATTTCCCTCCCACGGTCTCCACATCGTGACACACGATGAATTTCTGCACGTAATAAAACAAATCAACTGAGACTCCACATGAAGTAAACATGCGAATGTCATATCCAGAAAACAGGGTTGCTATTGGTCCTCAACGACAGCGTTCCATTTCTGAAGTGCGGACCGCTTCCTTTGAGGGGCAAACTGCACTCGCTTTGACAAGACAGACTTTACACTCAGAGCTATTACTGCTGTTAGTAGTCTTAATTATGCAGTGAAAGTGCTAGAACTGTGTGTTTCAGTTGTTAATAGAAAATAATTTAGTAGGTTTAATTAAAATGCTTAAATATTGTCGCGAGCATTGTTGGGGCCGGGCGCACAGTGTTCGGCGCGGAGAGATAAGGGACAAATAGTGCAGCACGGAGATAAAGAGAGATAATTGGAAACTTCTAGTGACATCTTGATTGATAAAGAACATTCCACAACCATCTGGAATCATGAATACTCGTATAAAAGGAAGCCGTGGTTAGTTGGAGGACAGTCGTAATGAGATCTCTCGCTCGTGCTGGCTGGCTGTATACAGCCAGAAGGTTTTTGCTGCGTGGCCACCCTTTAAGGGTTTTACCGCAGGTAGGATTTGAATTTGAAATTTTTAGGATGAAGGTGGTGTAGGTCTTTTGGTAGGGAGTTAATTTAGAGGTTACCGAAGTACCTTCGGGTTGAAGGGGAGGATGCAATACTTCGCACCCAAATCTTTTGTTTGTTTAATTTTTAGTTGGGGAAAAATTTAGATGCCCAACAGCTTCGAAGAATTATGAGGAGCTCAGCTTTAGCTGCTGATAGGATTAGCTCCTGGGTTATCTAGGTTGCCCGCATGCCATACGGGGGACCCGGTGCAGTCCAGATTGGCGTCTAGTGGGGTCATAATCTCCCAATGACCTGACAAGGGCGCTTCTGTGTGATGGTAAATTTGCGTATAATTTTGAAGCCCGGCGCCTAATTTCATCCTCCACGTATGGGAGACCCGATGCTTCGTGGAGCAACCTGGTAGGGAAATAACGTCCCACAGAATAAATAGACCGTAGTCCTCTATTCTGTGCACGTTGAAGCCATGCTATCCAGCTGTCTGCTGCCATGCCCCAGATCTCGCAGGCATATAGCATCACCGGGATTACCAGCGCTCGGAATAGATACAACTTCATGCCGACTGGCATCGAGGTTGACCCCAGCATTGCTCCCTGTACCTTCGTCGAAAGGTTCCTGATGTGTCGGCGAAAAGTTAGACCTCTGTGCAAGTTTACTCCTAGTACTGGACAGAGTTAGACCACTCTATCCTTCGACCTCGGTAGCTGAAATTGGGACAGTCTGCGGGGTTGTGTCGTAATGAGAGAGTCGGAAAGTCAGAGTTGTAGTCGGAACTGGATCATGTGCCTGCAGCAAGGTTTTGAAAGTGAACTCGTTTGCTTGTGGACGGCGACCTTGGAAGATTGTAATTGTGTATGTTACTATATGCGCGCGATATGAAGAGCGATTGGGTTCTAAATCCTCGTTCGGTAAGTTTCGTTTAATTCCGTAAACATAGATGACAACTTTGAAATTTGAAATACACTGACATCTAGTGCCTAATACGCTAAGCTTTATCATTTCCGCCATATTTCGTTCTGATCAATTTCGAGTTTGATTAACTAACCAGTTTACAACAATCGTATGTTACAAAGAACTTTAGTTCGTCCTTGGCAACATATACATATCATGAGACACGTTAAAATGTATGAATACAGTATATACATAAAGTCAAATTTATTACGTACAATATACACAGTAATCAGCTTTTCTATAGTTCATGTGGTATTTGCATAGACCAATTTACTACAAGAAATGTCACATAAATATTACAGATTTGTGAATGTACTATGCTCCCAGTGCTCATTTACATGGTTATAGTTCTAAAAAATCATTAACCGTATAAAAACAGTGTGCGCGCAAAAATCTCTTATTCTTATTCTTAAAGTGTTTTAATGATGCAGCTTGTTTAAATGAATTTGGAAGTTTATTATATAACATTATCCATTTGTTGTTAAAGCTTCCTTCATAAAGGCTCGTTTGGTGCACTCGAATTGCCAGTTTATCCTTGTTACGAGTGTGGTGGTAATGTACATCAGCATTTACTTGAAAATGATTTATATTTGTATGAACATTTCTGGATGTTATGGCTCTCGAAAGGGGACACATTATCATTCGTCTACCTCCGTATAATTGTGATCTGAATGCAATTGAGCTGGCGTGGGCAAAACTAAGGGATGTTTTCAGATGATGCAACGTTACTTGTGATATCTTCGCTTATCTTACACGCTGTTTTGCTGAACTGTGTTTTTCAACGTTGACTACACTGCAGAAACAAAAGAGCGTTAGCTCTCGCTTCTTCCCCTCATTGACATGTAAAACTCCAGTGAGTCACACCAGAGATGTTATATCATCCTTAAAATGTTTAGTATTACAGAAATTGTTTACTACTATTACTCATAAACAGTGGCAAGTACATATTGATGGACCATAGAATAACACATGAATGTGGTGCAAGTGTCTCAAACATGTTATATCATTTATCAAAACCCATTTGTCCCAATTGTGTTGCGATATATGAGGCACTCAGCATCATGTTTCTTTAATGTCTAGTACACTCGAGCCATCCTTAAAAACATAGTAACCCTATATTGAAGAAGAACAGAGTGGTATGAAGGAAGATAATTAATAACCAACTAATAAATACGTAAAATATGAAGCTGCTGACAGTGAAGCAAACAAATATATACAAATACAACATTTTGTAACTTAAAACTTCACTTATTTTATAAGAAATGATAATAATTTTCTTATAAATTGTCCGGAATCGCGATTTCATGGAAATTCTTCAACATCCTCAGTCGGAAACAACAAAACTGTCGTCATCGTTACGAACGCTAGATGCTAATACGTTCTTGTTAGTACTACCAAAATATGAAAATAAAACTAATTTATATGTATATGTTTATTATATATTTATGGTGTATATATTGTTGCGAACACATTATTTACGACAGCGCGCCGCAGACAGATAAGGGACAGATGGTGCCGGTCGAAGATAAACAGCTTGCCTAAGCAGATAAACATAGCACG
This sequence comes from Mantis religiosa, assembly GCA_030765055.1. Lineage (NCBI taxonomy): Eukaryota > Metazoa > Arthropoda > Insecta > Mantodea > Mantidae > Mantis > Mantis religiosa. The sequence continues at coordinate 196,258,819 of CM060951.1, read as the reverse complement.
GAGATAAAGATCTGCGGAAATAAATAGACAAATGGAACATTCTAGTGACATCCTTATTGTCTTATCGAACATTCGATTTCTTGTTTCTTCCAGAAATATCTAGTAACATGAGTCGTGGTATATATAAGGAAGCTGCGACTCGCCAAGACACAGTTGAAAAAGACAGTCGTAAACAGGGTCGTAACGAGAGCTGTAATTGAAACGGGTGTTTTTGAAGTAAACTCCTTGTTGTGGTCAACGACCTTAAAGCTAACCACTGGCGCGACAGCCCTTAGAGGGCCAAGGCCTACCAACCCAACTGCCGGCCTCACGCCCGCTTACGCAGGGCAGTGGTGGACGATCATCCAACCGATACGGGGAGGAGATGAGGTCAGCAATTCGGCATCCCCCAGCCGGAACGTTGGTTTCCGTGACCAGGGCCGCTTACCTAGCCTAAGCTCCTCACTTTCCTCACGATGCTAAGTGGGCACCGGTCCTATACCCGGGGCCTAAAATCCCCACCACACGGGTGGGATCGAACCCGTGCCGCTTTCCGTAGCTAGGGACCAAGGCATGCTGCCTCAGACCGGCCGCTACGCGACGGCGCAGGTCAACGACCTTGGTAGAATGTAATTGTGTATGTGACGTAATGCTGCTACCCTAAGTGTATTTCTACGCCAGTAAAGAACGTTTTGAATTTCTGCAATTCAAACTTTTAATTCCACGAATCCACAAAGTCACAATATGTTGCTGATATTTTTGCTATTGTTTCTGATAAACTCAAAAACGATGCTTTAAAATTACTAAATTTACAAGGTAAAGCTATAAAATTTACATTAGAAACCGAAATTAATGGATTTCTTCCTTTTCTAGATTCGAAGATAATAAGAAATAATAATAAATTAAACTTTGGTATTTAGAGGAAGTCTACTCATATTTATAATTACATAAAAAATAAAAGTGTTAATTCTTTTTTACATAAATTTGCTGTTTTTAATAGTTTGATTTATAGATTAATCAATATACCCCTGAATAAAGAGGAATTTAATAAAGAATATAAACATATTATTAATACAGCTTCAATTAATGGTTTTAATAAAGACTTTATACAAAAGAAGATTAAAAATTTGCATATCAAAAAGCTGTTAGTGATATTTCTACACCTAAAAAAATAAAATACGATTATAATTTTCAAAAAATACTTATCCTTGGGTTACTAACGATTTCGATTTTTCTTAAAGTTCCTCAAAATACACATAATATTCAAAATTTACTGCACTTTAAAAAAAAAAAAATTCCTAATAATAAAAAATCTGGTATTTATCAATTTAATTGTGATAAAGTTTATACTGGAAGGACAAAACGTAATTTAAAAACCAGAAAGAAAGAGCATTTTTGTAACATTAAGTATAAAAAAACCTGATAGATCAGCCTAGCAGATCAATTTTGGTCATTTAACCATGAAATAAATCCTGTAGTTAGATTATTAAAACAATTAAATGGTCCGATAGATTTAATGGTTTGGGAAAAGATATTTATTTTAAAAAACAAACATCGCGTAATGAATTTTGAAATACCACGGGTTGATTCTGTTTTTAAATTATTTTCATAGTTTGGTATAACGGATGAAATTTGCACTTTGCACTTTGCAGATTTAATCAACTCCCAGGTGGGACATACAAGAGACCCAGAATTGTACTTAGGACCCCCATAAATACCACATCTCCTTATCTTGCTGCTACTCCATGTTAACCTTAACCAAATATTCACTTCCTAATAAGATTACCACAATTCAACCACCATCATTATCTTAACCAAACCATCACAATGCCAGTAAGGGACCTAGTCCCGGTATGGCAAGGGTCGAAGGACCCTCCTCTGCGGAGGAGGACACTCCTTCAACGACCACAAGGCTGCTGCTGCTTTAAACGACTACCTCGTGAGCCTCGCTTAAAGCGATACCGGTTACCCCGCATGTCTTGCGGTCACTACCGGTAACCACATGATCTCCATTCCAGCCTAAATTAAATTTCAGCTAATCCAAAAAATTTTATTCTGGAATATTCAAAATTATACATTCCTTCTTCCTAGTTTATTAACTAATCCACCAGCGGTGCACGCTGTCCGTAGCACCCGATTCATCATTCCCTGAGGAGCAACAAGCTACCTCCCTACACTAGCCCCACTTAAACTACAACCGTCATTCTGCAACATCCACATCCCGCCACTACGTGGTTAAGCTCCTCCCAGAGCAGGTACACGATTTGACCACCCTTCGGGCTGTTCCAAACAGCCCGCCAGCATGGAGTTGAGTTGAGTTTTAATCGATCTCATGGACGGAATTTCTGAATTGGCCTAATGGCAGCATCAACACATCTCGCACAATGATAAATCAAAAAGCAAAATGTTGAACTAATTTCAGTTATGTATGAATAATTGTCCTCAACGAAACATTACTTTTAATATTCCTATGACAGAAGAATATTTATCTTTAATAAACAATTTTTAGATCATTGAACATGTTGAGGTTATGCAAGTTGGAATTCCAAAGCTTCTTATTGTAAGGCCTTTGCTATAGTAAAGTCCTTCAAACTAAATCTAATGCATCCTGTAGGTAGAAGAAAACAGGAAAAGATACCATAAGGTATCTGTGCAATTTCTTTGTGCACAGAAAATTAGGAATTATACTTTTCTGAAAGAAAAGTGTAGTAAATAAAGAACAATATAACATGAAAGAGAATTGTGTATAAATTTTAAATGAAGATAGTAACAACTATGTACAAAAAATACCACTTTATCTTTAGAATGAGAACAACATATACTTATATTTTATAAGAATTTCAAAAGCTTTATAGTACATACATTATTCTCAACACAAGTTTATAAAAGAGTATTTACAGAAAGACCTGAAATTTGTAATTGAACTGTACATGAGGCAGTGTCAGCAACTGTTGACATAAAATTAATAAATTACACTATTTTATATGCCGTTAATCTCTTTTGTCACATTATCATTAACAAATGCAGAATAAGTTTATTATTATTATTATTATTATTATTATTATTATTATTATTATTATTATTATTATTATTATTATTATTATTATTATTATTATCATCATCATCATCATCATCATCATCATCATCATCATCATCATCATCATCATCATCATCATCATCATCATCATCATCATCATCATCATCATCATCATCATCATCATCATCATCATCATCATCATCATCATCATCATCATCATCATCATCATCATCATCATCATCATCATCATCATTCTTATTCTTATTCTTATTCTTATTATTATTATTATTATTATTATTATTATTATTATTATTATTATTATTATTATTATTATTATTATTATTATTATTATTATTATTATTATTATTATTATTATTATTATTATTATTATTATTATTATTATTATTATTATTATTATTATTATTATTATTATTATTATTATTATTATTATTATTATTATTATTATTATTATTATTATTATTATTATTATTATTATTATTATTATTATTATTATTATTATTATTATTATTATTATTATTATTATTATTATTATTATTATTATTATTATTATTATTATTATTATTATTATTATTATTATTATTATTATTATTATTATTATTATTATTATTATTATTATTATTATTATTATTATTATTATTATTATTATTATTATTATTATTATTATTATTATTATTATTATTATTATTATTATTATTATTATTATTATTATTATTATTATTATTATTATTATTATTGCAATAAAACATCCAGTTCGATGACTCTAAAAATATTAAGTACATACAAACTAATACATTCATTCAAAATTGTGTTTATAGCAGAATACAGTCTTGAGTTCGTAAATGCTTCAACGAGTCTTCACAAAAATAAGCACAGTAATGAATGCTGGCAAAGACTAAAAGTAAATGATGTAACTGCCTCCTTTCTTAGTATTCGTAGAGAAAAACGTTTAATTTATTTAAAAAACTGGTTGAATTCAATAAATTTACATGAGTACTTAATAGTTGATTTTGTTAAACTTAATGATATTTGTTTGGATCAAATTTTTTTCACTTTTAATGTCGAAATTTTTCTTCAAACTTCTGGCTTAGCAATGGGTAATTCTCTTTCACCTTTTCTTGCAGATCCTTTTATGAGTTTTTTTTTCTTCGAAATTCAAGTCACAAAAGCTTTTCCTTTGATTTTTAAAACCTGGTATAGATATGTTGATGATATTTTTTGCTATTCTTCCTGATAAACAGATTAATGATGCTTTAAAATTACTAAATTTACAAGATAAATCTCTAAAATTCACATTAAAAACAGAAATTAATGGATTTCTTACTTTTCTAGATTTGAAGATAACAAGAAATAATAACAAATTAGATTTTGGTATTTATAGGAAATCTACTCATATTGATACTTACTTAAAAAATAAAAGTTTTAATCCTTTGTCACATAAATTTCCTGTTTTCAATAGTTTCATTTATAGATTAATAAATATACCTCTGAATAAAAATGAACTTAATAAAGAATATAAACGTATTATTAATACTGCTTTAATTAATGGGTTTAATAAAGATTTTATACAAAGGAAGATTGAAAAATTTAAATATCAAGAAACTGTTTATGATATTTCTACCCTTAACAAATAAAATACGATTTTAATTTTAAAAAATTCTCTTACTATCCTTGGATTAATAAACATTTTCAAATTGTTTTAAGGAGTGTGGTATATCTTTAGCTCCTCAAAGTGAATATAGTATTGCACATTTACTATAGTTTTCTAAAACAGATAAAATTTCTAATAATAATAAAAAAAATCTGGTATTTATCAATTTTATTGTTTCGTTTGTGATCAGGTTTATATTGTAAAGACGAAATGTAATTTGGAAACCAGAAAGAAAGAACATTTTTATAAGATTAAGTATAAACAGACTGATAATTCGGCCGTAGCAGAACATTTTTGGTCATTTAACTATGAAATAAATCCTGAAGTGAAATTATTAAAATAATTAAATGGTCCGATAGATTTAATAGTTTGCAAAAAGTTAGTTAGTTAGTTACTAACACTCCCCACATGGCAACCTTGGCCTTCGGGGTAACCTCACCCCACCAAGTGATGACCGGACCCATTTCTCAGGTGGAGGCACCCAGAGGGCGGTGTCCATTACCTCCGATGATAGGGTGATAGTGAAGATGGCGGTGAGGTGAGAGGACCTACAGTTGTTACCGTGGACTCCGAACCACGTTGGGCATAGGGGATACTTCACGTGTGCTAGACAGAGGTGAAGGCGTGGATAGGGCCGACTTAAAATCGCCAACCCCAGAGCCGGGAATCGAACTCGGGACCCTTAGAACGGGAGCCGCGAACGAAACCACCGCGCTACCCCGGCGCCCTAGTTTGCAAAAAGTTATTTATTTAAAAAAAATGAACATAGCATAATGAACTTTGAAATACCAGCAGTCGATTCTGTTTTTAGGATTGTTTCGTTTTCAGATTTTGGTAATACGAAAAAAAAAAACAAGGGTGCCCTTGACTGCCGATGCGAGCAAATGTTTGTGAAATTGATCTCCATTAGAAAGAACAATTATCACCAGTTTCTTAAGATAAATGAAGCCTGTATAACAAATATTTATATTTATAGGAATACCAAAAGTAATATTTAATACACTCCGTATCTTCCTATAAGACAAATTTTCATGTACGTACTTATGTGATAGTGTAATATGATTTAGTCAATGTGAACAGCAATTGTTTATGTACATGGATTACATAATACTTGAAGCAATGAACTTTCTAAGATGGTAATGAGTGGTCTGTGCATAGTGTAATACTCCACTAATTGCGCGCCCAAAATTCCGGGCCTAAGGCCTCACAAACCGCCGGCAGGAGCCGCCAATCACGGGCTGCCCAAGGATCTGAGCGACATGCTGCCGCACAACAGGACAGCTGAGTATAAATAGTGTACAAAGTGAAGTGTGCGTGAATGTGTGAGTGCGAGGGACGTACTGCGTATGCCATGAGTGCGTGCGTTAGTGTGTGTGTTATATGTAAATAAAATCACAAAAATCCATACAATTCAAGGAAAAACTGGAGCACCTAAAAGAAATGGAAGTAACTAAAGCTGTTATCGGTGCACCCATAAAGGGACGCCGTATGGGCTTTATGTAAAGCCATGACGTCGAAACCAACAAAAACTGAAAACTGTAATATCATGCAAATGTAGAGCCTGTAAGCCGGGTCCATTGGACCGGCACCAGGTATATCAAACAAAAATAAAAGGCCTAAGCCTAACTTCTCAGGCTATGAATATGTGTCACTTAAGTAACTCAATGGCCGCGCCTTGGCTCAGTGGTTAGACCGCTTGGCTCTCACCAAGGTGGCCCGGGTTCGATCCCAGGTGACCGCAAAGTGAGATTTGTGTTGGACAACACGGCGCTGGAGCGGGTTTTCTCTGGGATCTCCGGTTTCCCCCGCCATCTCATTCCACCGATACTCCATGAGGATGATTATATATAAGGGCATTCAACTACGGCGGTCATCAGCGCCCTTTAAGAAACTAGTCATAGCAAAAGCCAGATATAAATCTTTCTAAAAACTATACAAGTGTAACAAAACGTATTAAAAATACACGTACATAAAAACATCAAACAAAACCTACTAAAAATTTCGTTCACTAAATCCTAAACTCTAAACTAGACAAGAATCTAAAATCCTTCTCCACGGATCTCCACGCACGGCCTACACGTGGGTGGGCCTGTTGACCGTCTCCCTCAACCACGAAGAGGAGCGCACACGAGGGAGACTGTTGGCTCGGGATCCCGGTTGCGCCAAACCCGTACCTACCGAAGTAGGACCCTGGGGGACCGGTGCTCCATCATCATCTCATGTATCATCAGTGTCATCGCCTGCGGTGCCGTATGTAGTAAAAGTGGGCGTTAAACACTACACATTCATTTTTTTATGTAACTCAATGAGAGGTTACAGCATGAACCATTACTGCTGTTTGTGGTCTTAATTATCCACTGAAAGTGATGGAGCTGTGTGTTTAATTTGTTAACAGAAAATAATGTATTAGGTCAAATTAATTGCTCACACACCTACAAGAAACGCATTTTGTATAACAAAATGATGTGCAGTTATATTATGTGGGTTTGTATCACTGCATGTAACGGATGGCTGAGCACCTTTCTCAAATTTGTAAAGCTTCATAATAAACAGTTGGTTATTATATACAAATATAACAATTTGTAACTTAAAACTTCACTTCCCTTATAAGAAATGATGATACTTTTCTTATAAATTCTCCGGGATCACGATTTCATGTGAAATGTTACATATCCTCAGACGGAAACAACAAAGCGTCCGCCAACGTTACGAACGCTAGATGTTGACTTCCACTCCCAGGATGAAAAAAGAAACAAATAATAATAAAAAATAAACACGAATACAGAATCATGTTTCAAATGTTTATGTTAGCTATTACTTCTGCTATCTATTTATTTCATTTTGTTTAAAAGATAAGCATCGTTAAATATAAAATAGAGAATTACATGCAACAGAAGAAATTAATGCTATGCTGCCATCTATACTTCCATTTTATTTCAAATGTCCTTCACCACTGTCATCTAGGTCACCCGTACAGATCACTAACTCTAAAAGACCCCGGTGGCTCATCAATCACGTTGGCTCGGCGGCTATTTATCTAAATGATGTTCTGTGGCAAATATTACCTATTCGTTCCTATAGGTTTCCGCTATCCCGCATTGCTCATGAATTACCAACTTCAGAGAACTTTATTTTGATCTAAATTCCGCTTTGCGCATTTTCATTTCTCGCTGTTTGTAGCACTGATTGATCCCTGTATTTTTCGAATTTTCGATGTGAAAGTGGTCGGAATTGTAATGGAAGTTTTGATCATTCAGTTAGCGGTAACCCCAAGGATAAACATGAATAGGTTTATGTATTTATCGCACCAACAAATTCCAAATAGGAAGAAAATTGAACGTTGAATGACCGATCTACTTTTACAGATGGCAGTGTTATATCTCGTTTGAACTAAATTCCAATAGATGGCAGAACAACATAAATTATTCATTTTGGTTTAAAAATGTGTTTTGTAATTAATACTGATATCTTTTTGGATAAACTGAAAAGATTAAAAGTCCAAGTATATTAACTAATGAAAATAGTTTGTTGATAACTTGTTATGTTGTGTTAGTTTTGAAGTCTTATTTCATTTCGTTTAAAGTGGAGAGAGTGAAAGTCTGGCCACTATAGTTGATAATGAGTGAAATTTGACACTTCGGCATACTTGTTTCGCGTAGGGGTTACCGTGATCAGGAAGACGGTTCCCCCAGGGTAAGGCCTTTCCATTGCACTTCGGTTGGGCTGACCCCTGCGATTGCCCCAAATGTGGGTTACTCGGGCGCATAATTTTTGGTAGTCGGGACTGCGTTCGCGCTGTCCCGGAATAAACACTTTTCACATTATCAGTATATGCTGTACCATGGGCACAGAATAACCATGGGCTTTCAGGAACCATGAGCGAGTACAAGTTGGCCGGGTGCTCCCGCATGGTGGGCATATTGCCACTGTACCTACCAGCTTTGCGTATTTGCCCATACGGTTATATACATTGTGTCCTTTACGCAAGCTTGTGTATCGCTGTATTGATGATGAAGGTGGTGGCCTCTGCTGGTGCTTCTGGTTCCGGAATGAACCTACAAAGTTTGGAGACCAGTGCCCGATATCGCCTCACCAGGTGCGGCCCACTTGGGAGATTCTTGTATATAGGGACTAAATTGCAAATGGGTTTTCTAGCAGTAATACATATATGCTAGTATCAATCAGCTGATTTTCTTACCAAAAAAGGTGCAAATTTAATTCAGAACAAAAATAAAAACTTGCCCTTTACATCCATAAAAATATTAATTAAAAACAAATATAAAAACAAGCAAAACCAATCAATATCTAACAAAGCCAAAGATAAAACATGGAACATTTTAATTAAAACTCCAGAAATTATTTCAGAAATCCCACGTAAAGCTGCAGTAGCAAATTTTTGATTACCTACAGAACATGATTTTTTGGCCAAACACACAGAATAGGAATTTATACCAGTCCAAATTGTCTTCTGTGCAACAAAGAAGAGGAAATGACTGAAGAACATCTTCTAACCTGTGAAGCCGTACCTGCTGGATCCACTACACAGAAATATTGGAGAGCAAGAGGGCTAATGGCTTCATTGCCAAAGCCTAGCATTTGAAACTACAACCTTTGAAGGACTTAGTAAAATTAGGCCAAAAGAATTAACAGGTGCAAAACTGCAAGGAACATACCAAAATCTTTGTATGACTGGGAAGCAGTGAGATCTTGTAGAGAAACAATAAAACCAGTAAAGATGTGAAACCAAATCCCGGCTGAAATAGTCTTAAGTGTTCTACAGATGTTTTTCTGCAATAATGCAGGAAGGAAGACAGACAGAAACTGTATGATATACTTCCAAAGTGCTTGATCATAATAAAAGATGAGATTCCGTATCATTCTGCATAAAGGTTAATCCAGCAAAAAGATAAAACACGCAGTGAAAGATACATTTCAAACAACTGATAAGACATTCTGTTTTACAATTTAAGAAGAAAATAAGAGGGTTTGTAGACAAGTTTTAAAATATATTAAGTATAAATGAAAAATTGGTGTGTTATACTAAAAAAAAATATGGGTGGACTAAACTTATCCAAATCAGGCTCACTAAAGCAGGTATTCGCCAAAAACCTAAATGCTGCAAACTCTTAAAGCTGATGTAAGAAATTTATTGAAAATCTACCTGTAGTACTGTCCAAATACTGTAGAGAAAATATCTTCTCACTGAGCTCAAAAATACTTCCTTTATACTTAGATTATATGAGAAAGAATGCAAAGTTAATGGTAAAAATATTAACAAATCAGCTTTAAGTGTTTAGAAATATTTTTGAATAAGGATTTAACCTAGTTTTCAGAAACCTAAAAAAGAAAAGTATATACTCTGCACAAAATATAAGAGTGCAGATATAAAAGAGGAGCTCAGTCACACCTCATTTGAGCGAGATCAGAAATTGTCAAAAAGTAATGAAGTATATCTTCATGATTTACAGAAGGTTTTTTTTTTTTCACATATCTCATAGTTAAGCAGCATGCCTACTTTGCTTTACGCATGAAAATACAGTTTACAACCTAATAATGTATGAGAGAGGTTCACATGATGTCATATGGTCGTCTCCCGAAAATTGACTCTATGGTCATCATAGAGCAATATGCCATACACCAACATCTTGGCAATATGCAACAGTTATTGGGAATGGAAAATTGGGAAGGCTTTGGCCATTTCCTCTGAGAGTAGCATGCTTAATCAAGATGCTGGATTCCAGTTGAGCTCCTCTTGGAAACCGGCCTTAAAAATGGAAATCCGTCGACTTGAGAAGCACATATCAATACAGCTTGATAATCAAGTTAAGTAGTTACGTTTCTTTGACGCAATTAATTTTCTATACTCACGCCATCTCCTGGCCTGGCATTTAATTTGGTGAAAACAGTCTTTTGTTCAGTAATGCGAATTTTGATTGTGTTTTGTCTTTGTTTATATTTGTGTTATATCCAGTACTCATTCGTGGTTATAAATATCCTGATGATGGGAGAGATGCGTACTCCCGAAACGTCGATTTCTAACCGTCTTTTCACCTGGCTTGCTGCCCGAGAAGAATTTGAGTACCTGCGTTTAATCTAAGTGTATTAAGGTTTCAGTAGTTAAAGTCAGCAGACTGGTTATTAACCACATAACCTTTATCGTTTTACATACCAATGCATGATACTTAAGATCACTAGATAAGAGTATCAATTTCCAGTTATTTAACAATGCAAATCAGAAATTAATATTAGGGGAGCGGGTTATTCCGGGACAGCGCAAACGCAGTCCCTACTACCAAAAATTATGCGCCCGAGTTACCCACATTTGGCACAATCGCAGGGGTCAGCCCAACCGAAGTGCAATGGAAGCGCTTCACCCAGTGGCTGCTCGTGCCAAAATATAACTGCGTACTGTGGGAAAAAGTTAGGAAAAATGAAGTCCATACGCCTGTATTTCTTCATGGTATAAACAGAATTTCCACTTCCTTTCGCCTTTCGCTCAATTTTTTGATCGGGTATTGCTCCCCCTATCATTCTTATACTAACCATTTCTTCTAATGCGTGCCTTGACAAGGCAGTTTTCAGAAGTTCATTAAACATGTTCATTAGCTATTGGTTAAAGTTTTCGTAATATTAAATTACTCATACACATAATAAAGGGAATTTATAACACTAAATAACTTCAAAGAAATACTTGGATACAATGCAAATATGCGAACCACATGCATTTCTTATGGGGGATTCCCGTTATGGTCGTGGGAATGGAGTATCGTGCCAACATGATAGGTGCATCACAAACAATCTGTCCTGCGATTTAATAACCATTAGGTATTGGATCTGTTTACCTATGGAGGATGAAATTAGTTTCTAGAACTGCAATATAAAGCAATGATAGATTGTTAAATGATTTTCAATGCATATTCATGTTCTACAGCTGAAACTATGAGTGTTGGTGGCCCTGCTTCACCGTACAGCGAATGATCACCGCGCAACAACCAGATGCAGCACGCGTTTGTAGACCAGCAGAAGAGTCGAGTCGTCCAGGATTACCTAGACGGAGTGTTTGCTGCCCAGCACCTAGCCGCTTATTCCGTCTTATCTGGGCAGTATAAAAGAGTCATCTTTTGTCTCAGGCGGTGGTTTTCGGAAGCGGAATATCTAGCCTTGTGCGCGCTTTGGCCCGGTGGGGATTATGCGACCAGTGCTTGCTGCGCTCTTCCGTCTGCCTGGGAGGCATCTGAGCACAGTCCTATTAACAGGCTAGAGGGAAACGAACAGTGTTTAGGTATCGAATTTACCAAGCCCATTTCTGGGCTTGGGGGGTTGGAGTCAGGGGAATGTGGCCCTGTTCAGTTCTAGTTACCCAAAGCATCTTTGGCCAACCGGTAGCTCGGTCGGCGGGGAGGGGCCCTGCGGTCGTAACGGCCAAGGATGTTCGCCAGTATGTTTGGATGGGAGTCCAGCTTATCGTAGCCACGTCCACGATGTACGGGACCCCGGAGTAGGTATGGAAGATATGGGACAGGATTCTACGCCCGGTATCGTAGATCATGTGCAGTGCCCTGTTCTGGACGCGCTCTAGTCTGCGAAAAGTGGTAGGAGCCGCTGATCCCCAGACTTCGCAGCCGTACAGAATCAGGGGCGGTATAATCGCCCGATACAGGCGTAGTTTGAGGTGCGTTGGCATGGTGGATTTGAGTATTGGGTATAACTGCGTTAGCGCTGCATGTCCTTGTCCGGCTTTGACCCGGACTTGAGGTACGTACATGAGACCGCGATCGAGGTGGACGCCAAGGTATTTGGCAGTGGGAACCCAAGGGATTTGCCTCTGCCTCAACCTCAAGGACCAGTCCGGTCGCCCAGCTCGGACCTTAGCTAGGAGAACAGCAGAGCTCTTCTCGGGGCTAATGGTCATCCTCCACTTCTCACTCCAACGGCCAATGGCTCGCAGCTGGCGCTGCAGCGGAGGATGACAATATCTTAAGTTTTTTTACGTGCCATTATGAGGACGTCGTCAGCATGCGAAAATCTAGAGAACTTATATCAGGAAGGCAAGAGGGGAAGGTTGTTCGCATGCGCAATAACTAATTACCGAGCTTGCTGGCTCTCAGCACGTTGACGTCAAGGATGCGTTCCATTAGTTATGCAGGTGTTTTCCATGCATCAAGAGTTCATTATTGGTCGTACTCGATTTCTTTTACTTACAATAATGCATGGTCATTTACATGGTCTTTTAAAATTTCTACAGAGTGATTTATAAAACAGAAAAGAGGGTGCTGCAGCACTGTAGCACATAAAGACGAGCTGCCCCTGGCCTCACCCTGAGGGAACCCCCTTCCTGATCACGGTAACCCCTACACCAGGTAAGTATGCCGAGGTCCGTTCATTACTTATTATATTTCCACTTTTAAGCTCTTCATTTTATCAAAAAATATATCAGTATTAATTACAAAGAATACTTATAAAACAAAGTGGATAATTTATGTTATGCTGCCATCTAATGGAATTTAATTCTAACGACCTAAATAGTGTCTGCCATCTGTAAATTCAACGTTTAATGGCCCCTTAGATCTGATGTCATTTAACGTTGTACTGAGCAACGAGTAGACAACTTATCAATAGATTAGTTTGTAACAGAATTATCAATGTGCATCGAATCGAAATTGCCAGTTTTGTATAGTTCTAGTGTAACAGTGCGTGGTGAACGATATTTCATCGTATTTGTGCATTTGCCTGAGTTATTTACTCAAATTTGTGTTATTTTGTTTAAATGACCTTTGTTGGCTCAGTGCCGTAATTTTAGTGAATCTAAGTGAAACTTTAGGATTCCCTACTTAATTAATATATCGTGTGAAGTGTGATTGGTGTGTCCTTGCGTAGGAAGGGCCAGCGTGCACGCATACACACTTGGAGTAGAATATTTTATTGGGCCAAGCTATTGGACGGTATTTACTGCCAGTTTTGTGCTCTCTTTCTGGTATAGTCCCGCTGCCCGAACGGTTACCAGTATTTATCTTTGTTAACAGAAAGCTCTCAGGTAATGCACTGATTATTCTTGTAAGAGTGAAAGGTGATCTGCCGCGCTTGCCGGCCCTGTACTAAGCACCAATGAACGCATCACTTCAGCCAATGAAATTCGTAGGAATCGCAAATGGCAGATATATGTTAACTCCACGTGGAGTAATCAGTGCTTTATCTGAGAGGTATCTATTACCAGAGATAAATCCATGGTAACCGTTCGAACAGTGCGGCAATACCTCATGTCCTCCTGTAACATGGACTTCAAAACAACCTCCCCTTCAGACAAAGATGTTCACAAGGCAGCTCTGTCCTATTGCATTAACGGTGGTAACAGCAGCTGTTTCATGGATCAGGCACTTATAGTTGATCCAAAGTTCCCCTGCATCCTGATCATGTAACCATTCTTCAACTGAAGATAGCAGCCCGGTTGCAGTATGTACAGTTTGCTGAGCATCATATCCATCAACTCCTTGCAGTGGGCTCCGAGGGCAACAATTCCCAAGTTGAATCAGAAGAGTTTCACAAAATGGTTTTGCATCGTGCTCAATGGAGGTCATCACTACCTACCTCCCCAAACACGATCATTCAGCAGCATCTGAAAGGCAACAGGTCCCCACAAAGAGGAGACGCCAACCACCTCAATTCAACGACATCACTGAGCATACACCTACGTCAAATAAATTCTTTCCCCTTGCAACTGCAGCCTCTCCCTGAGTCGCAGCAGCCCCTCCTATCACCACTCCATTTAAACGTCCCCGCAGTGGTACAAACACCTTGAACACTTCAGTGACAAACTCTGACTGCTCCATCAGACAACCCTATCCCCAGGGTGGCGAAACCCACTCCCATCTTCCTTCGTCAACCAGAAGATGGCAGAAAATCGCACACATTCGCTGGGTATGACAAAACTATTACCCTCCGTAACATGCGCATCACAGTTGTCATCCATCCTGAAGATCCCACAGCACATCGTGAAATCCGTCGCTGGTTAAAGGATAATGAAATCCCGTTTATCGCTACTCTCCTGCCTGAAGAAATGGCTTCAGGTAGCCATCAATGATCTCCCTCAATATATCTCTGAGGATGTGGTCAAGGACGAATTCCTTGGTCGAGGACTTCCCATAATCAATGTCAACCGGCTCCGCACTCTCCGCGAACACACTCCAGGCCCTTTTCCACACTTCAGAGTAGCTTTAGGGAAATCCAGTGAAGTCGAAAGAATCTACAAAGTAAACAGGATATTCTCTGCTGCCGTCACCGCCTTTCCGACCTCAGCAGTGATTAAACTGCCAGGAGTTCTTCCATGGGGCGGAAGCTTGCCAACTACCATCTTTTTGTTCTCACTGTGGGTAAACAGGCCATCTTCTCAATGCTTGTAGCAAGCTCAACATTACTAAACCCAGCTGTGCTAACTGCGGAACTGAATACTCATGTCGATATGCCAAATGCCCTGTTTGGCAGGAAGCACGATATGAACTGGAAATCACCAAGAAGGGAGGTCGAAGGATTCCAGTTCATGCTCCTCCCCGTGAACCCAACCCCCATGGGCTATCTAAGGAGGCTTTTTACGGTGATCGTTTCCCAGGTCTCCCAGCCAGATTCCCGGTGCAATTCCCATCCTAAGCACCAGCCGTGTCACCCGCTACCCAAGCGCAAGAACGTCAGCTCCCTTCTACTCCCGTATACTTCCACCAAGCTCATCTCCTGTTTCTACACCTCCCAGTTCTCCTCACCACAATTATCACATACTATTCAACATTGCCTCAAACTGGCCATGCCTGAACACCTCCCACCAAGAAGGTCGGCATCCTCTAAACCTGCCACTCCACCTCAATTGTCATCTACTAACGATCATTCGAATCAGCAGATTGCGGACATTGCAGCCTTCAGCGGGGCAACTGATTGCATTCCTTCGCACTTGCAGATTAAATTTGCAACTGCTCTGATGGAGGCTATGTTAAAAAGATCTCCATAAACGTTACCAGATATGGCACTTATCCAAACAGTCTTCACCTTCTGCCTTCCCAATGGTTACTAGACACCAGCGATACACAACATTCCCAGGACTCAATATCTACTTCAGGAATACCAATGGTCTCCACAGACAATTGGCGGAAGTTTCCAACTTTTTATCCATGCAGAAGGTGAATATCCTACTGGTGCAGGAAACCCATTTATCACCTCATATAAAATGTGGCATCCCAGGAATGTGTTCCTATCGCATTGATCGAGCCGACGGCAGATGAATTACTGCCATATACATTGACCATGTCATCCAACACCATCAAATATTTATCCCCACAACCAGTAATCTGGAGATCACCGGCATTCAAGTCGACACAAGCAATGGTCCCCTCAACTTATACTCAGCATACGCGCCACCGACTCGCCCCATACTTCCTTCTGAATTGGATCATCTCTTCAGCTCCCCAGTTGCCACGATGCCTTCGGGAGACTTCAATGCCAAGTACTGCAACTGGAAATCCTCCATTACCAACCACCGTGGGCGCACACTCCACAACTTCGTAGCGTCTAGGGATATCTCCGCTAGGGCTCCAAACCAACCTACAATTCACTATGGAAACCGGAGACCACCTGACTGGCTTGATCTCGCCCTGGTCCGCAATGTGCGGCAGCACCTTACCCTCTTCACAGTTCCTGCTCTATCATCAGATCATTACCACATCCTCCTATCCTACCTTGGTAACCCCAACTACAAAGCTCCTCGAAGATTCCCACTCCCACGAAAGACCACAAGGGAGGAATTTTCGACTCAATTGGAACAAATCCAGCCACGCAGCAGCTATGTCAATTTCCAGAAGAGATAGATACCATGGTTGATCTTTTCACCTCCCAACGTACTACTGCTATCATGAGTTCTTCCCCAAAATCAAAACCTAGCAGATTGAATATCGCTCTTCTACCTCAGGCTATCCGTGAGGCGATTAAACAAAAGAACAGGATGCGGCGGTGCTTTTTGCATAGTCGCTGCCCAGCAGATCGTCGTGATTTTCGCCGACTTCAGGGGCCGGTAAAACTTCAACTCCAAGAATTTCGCAACGAGTGCTGCGAAAATAAGATATCCTCTCTTCATGTAGAGGACAGCTGCTTTTGGAGCATGACCAAATCCTTACTTCAACTCCCTCGCAAAGATCCACCACTGCACCGCGGACAGGCAGTCGCTCAGTGTGTAAGGGAAAAAGCTGAACTACATGCAGCCTTCCTGGAAGTGACCTCTACGGCCGCTGATACCCTGAATGTAGATCATATCTAAGCAGTCACTCAGGAACCTCAGGCGTACCTTTCCCAACCCCATGATGATCTATCACCTCCCTCCATCTCCGTAGCTGAAGTGCAATGCCACATCACCAACCTACGGCCATTCAGGTTGCCCGGCTTTGACAATATAATGATCGCGGCGCTAAAGGTTCTACCATTCCCTTTGGTGAAAGCATTAACCTTTCTCTTTAGTGCAATCCTCAAACTTGATTACTTCCCAAATGCCCGGAAGCACGCAAAGGTCATCGCCATCTGCAAACCTGGGAAAGACGGAATGTACCCGGAGAGCTACAAACCCATCAGTTTGCTTTCAACACTGAGTAAACAGGTGGAAAAACTTATTCTAAGTCGACTAAGGACTATCCTGAATCGACACAATATTGAAGAGCGGAGCAATTCGACTCTCGCTCTCAGCATTCCACTCAACACCAACTACTTCGTCTGGTTGATGAATTATACACAGCCTTTAACAGGAAGCAGTTCGTTTCAGCAATACTCCTAGATATCAACAGAGCATTCGACAGCGTATGGCACGACCGCTTACTCTCCCGTCTCATTACCCACCAAACTCCTTCCTACTTAATACATCTCATTTACTCCTACTTCACTGACAGAACCTTTGCTGTCTCCCACGACGGAATCTTATCCTCATTCCATTAGAGCTGGCTTTCCCCAAGGTAGTGTCCTGGCACCAACTCTCTTCCTTCTATACATCAACACCCTACCATCCCTTGCTCGCTGCTCGCTGTATCTCTTTGCTGACGATATAGCTGTCACCTCCACGCCATCAGAGCTCAACCTGTGTGCTCGCAGGATTCAACAATATGCTGACCTCCTCACCATCTGGTTCAAACGTTGGCGCCTACGCGTCCACCCACAGAAGACACAGGCCATCAACTACTCTCGAAGATGAATAGCGGTCTTCCACAAATTCGCCTAGCTGGTGAGGACGTCCATTGGGAAACTTATGTTAAGTATCTTGGTGTTCTACTCGACATCAAATTGACGTGGAGAGACCACATTACATATGTGGCTAATTAAGTTAGTAAAAGAATGGATATGCTCTACTCTCACTATGGCCGCGCCGTGGCTCAGTGGTTAGACCGGTTGGCTCTCACCAAGGCGGCCCAGGTTCGATCCCAGGCGATTGAAACGTGAGATTTGTGCTGGACAACACGGCCCTAGAGCGGGATTTCTCCGGAATCTCTGGTTTCCCCCACCATCTCATTCCACCGGTGCTCCATCTTCACCTCATGTATCATCAGTGTCATCGCCTGCGATGCAGTATGTAGTAAAAGCGGGCGTTAAACACTAAACTAAACATACCCTCTCTATAACCGACGATCAGTGATGTCTCTGCCTACAAAACTGCTCCTGTATAAACAAGTACTCCGATCAGCCATCACATACGCCAGTGAGATATGGGGTATGGTCTTTAAACTTAAAGAATTTGGCGGTATTATAGTCTATTTAGAGGAATCTGTTATGTAATCGATAGTCCACGTTGAACCTTACTTATATTATTTCTTGTATACCGCAGCCAAGTCTCACCTACACGGCCTTGCAATTCTACAATCCCGATTCCTCCGCATTACCACAGACTCCCCTTGGTACATCCCCAATCTAGCTATGCGACGTGATCTACGTACCCCCAAAATAACAGACTGCATTCATACCCTTTCACGTTTTTTCTATCAAAACCTCTCCCACAACTTCAATTCCCTCATCCGCGGTCTAGGTCAGTACGACATCGATTCTGGAGAGCGCTACAAACGCCCGAGGCTGCTTCTAGGCACATAAAATAACACATCAGATGGCTTATATATAACTTCAACCTCATCTTCTGCCATATATTATTTTTGCTTACAAAACACTCCACTGCCAGTAGGGGGCCTAGCCCTGTTCTGGCTTGAGACCGAAGGTCTGACATTCAGATCTTCAGTGTCCATTCGTGTGTGTGTGTGTGTGTGTGTGTGTGTGTTTAACCTTATTACTTGTCTTGCACTTCCGTGCCGTAAGTCCACTTTGAAATATAAGAATTGCTGGGATAGTTGGCAACACTTAGGAAGAAATTGATACTGGCAACCAGCGCCATTTTCGGAAAAACAAAGAAATTGGCGAGCTACCGGTGTTTGTCGGAGTTAGTTAGGGCGATTGGACGTTGAATGAGCTACCTTTACATATGGCAGTGTTATAGGTCGTTTGAACTAAATTCCAATAAATGGCAGCATAACATAAATGATCAACATTTGGTTTATAAATGTGTTTTGTAATTAATATTGATATATTTTTTGATAAACCAAAGAGCCTGAAAGTTGAAGTACATTAATTAATGAAAATAATGGGTGATGACTTTATTTGTTGAGTTAATTTTTAAGTTTTATTTGAATTTGTTTAAAGTTGAGGGAACGAATGTATGGCAGCTTAGTTCATAATCGGTGAAATTTAACACTGAAAATAAGACTAAACCTGTAAGCTGCGGCAGTGTAAATAGAAAAGTGTGTGTGTTTGTGTGTGTGTGTGTGTGTGTGTGTGTGTGTGTGTGTGTGTGTGTGCGCATGACTGACTGGGACGTACCTAGTGCGCCCAGGTGTGTGTGTGTGTGTGTGTGTGTGTGTGTGTGTGTGTGTGTGTGTGTGTGTGTGTGTGTGTGTGTGTGTGTGTGTGTGTAAATAAAGGCTCAAAATCAGCGCTTGTAAATATTGTACATAGCAAAATTAAGGACACCGAAAGACACTAACTTAATAAAACTGTTCTCGGTGGGCTAAAAACGGTGAACGTGTGGGTTTTATATATAGCCACGTTGACAATAAGCATTTAATCCCTAACTATAACCTCAATGAAAATTTAAGCCTGTTAGCCAGGCCCCTTTGTACAATCACCAGGCCATGAAACTCAAAATAAAAACCTGAACCTGAAATGCTCGCGACAGATAGAATTTTGATTTAAGTGGTCATACATAACAAATGCCTGCTAGCCATCCTGATCATGATAAGTTTCGCAGGATGAACCGGGTCTTTCCCAAGCTTTAAAATATCACCCGAGACTCTCTGCACTTACGTGGAAATTGCCCCTTCGCGAGACACGTGTTGAAGACTCGTGTACGGTAAGGGAAATTTAACTTGAGCGTTCGTCTCCCAAGTCCTCACTCGATAGGTTTCGGCTAACTCCGTAAACACAGATGACAACTTAGAAACATGAAATGTGCTATACAAGTACACTGCACTATACCTTGTTTCACGTAAGCTTGCCCAGTATCTCTTAACGGTCACGTGACCTAATCACCTCTCATTGGTTGCTGTTGTGGTATTGACTGTCGTGCGGTAAAAATTAGTTCGTTATTTAACATGGTGATATATCATTTTATGTTGGAAGAGAATTGTCAAATTTATATTTTCGTAACTGTTTTAATTAAATATATTACGCAACAGAGTTGATTCATCAGAAATGCAAGTTAATTCTTAAACGAATTTAAGAGGAGGTTCCTTTGCTCTCAAGCACATGGCACGATAGCACGTGATTTAGCGGTAGTGGTGACATTTGTCTATATGACTTTTATCACTGACCTTGTTTTGAACTGGATTAGTCATGCATCGCCATTCGAGAGTGCGGGAACTAAATTATTTTATTGATCGTTTATTGCGCATGTTCTTATTATATGCATAATGGCATAATGTGTTGCATGTGTTTAATGCACTCACAGAGAAGAATCCGTGTTTGTCAGTGAGAGAAGTCGAACAGCTGTGCTCTGAAGTTACAGGTGTGAGTGTTAGATCCGTAGGAACATCGCGACATGAAGTTGAGGAAACAGGACAACTTACCACTCCAGGCAAAAGCAGGAATAAACAAAAGTGCGTGCTCGGAGAAAATACGTGAAAAGTGTTGTGCGTCGTCATGTGTGTAGTTTTTCTTCAGAAACGAACCCCCTAACCTAAGTAACAATTCGTCTGCTGTAAATGAGGATGCAGATTTACCAAATTTCAGCAGATTGCTTATACAACTGGGATTTGTGAATGAAAAAAGAGACAAGAAAATTGTGCTAAACGACAGAGGCGATATTGCTGTGTGGCGAAGAGGCTATTAAAGGACAACCACACTGCACCGAGATACAAATCGCTAAATATACACGAAGAACACACGAAAAGTAAAGTATGGTGTGACACGACTTTTAAGACTGAAAGACAAGCATTTTTGAAAGGTACGTGTGCTGGTTTAAAAAATTCCAGTGGAAAAGGCCAAAGGCCTTTCATTATAAACACTTTCAGTTTCATTGCTCATTCATTCTGTTTCAATTTGCTCAGTTCATTATAAACTTGTATTTTTGCATGCCTTCATATCCTCATTTGTATGATTTTTGTATGATTCTATTTATCTTCCCGGCAATTATTACGACATTTACTGCAGGTTTAAATGTGATGGGAAGGAACCGCCTATGGCCTATGACGCGAAAGCATTAGCCAATTAGGGCGAGGGGGAGGGTTGATGAACGCGGAGTGATACATTTCAGCGGGGCAAGGTTATATGAAACAGAGATTAGTATACTCTGACATCTGGTGACTAATATGCTAAGCTTTTACGCGCGCTCTCTGTTTTCTGTGTGCATTCGTTTTGTGCAAGTTTGAGGCTAATTACTAAAGCTTAACCATTTTGTAACTAGGGCACACCAAACTCATCATCATACGTACCTTCCGAGCATCGAACTCCGACTCGGAAACATGCACGTACAGTCGTGCATAGTGATGGCCGCAAAATAATAGCGAAAGTTGCAGAAAGTTGCGATATAGGAAAGGATAACAACCAGCTAATGTTCCCACTCAGCAAATCAACAGAACGAGCTGCTGCTTACACAGGAAAAGGCGTCAGCACTGTCAGGCGTATTAAATCGTTTTGTACATCTCATCCCAATGAATCTCAAAAACCACCAGGAAAAAGCAGGTAAGACTGTGATCTGTGTATGGTAATAACTAATAGTGATGTTTTCTTTCTTTCTTCTTTTCCCTTCAATCCTTTGCTTTTTGGATTCCCACTTTTCCTTATATCTTGCTCTTTTATCTGTCTTTTTCTCTTGCTCTGAGTCCTGTGTATATTTCTACATAGCTTTCTATTTCCCTCCATTACCAAAGATACACCGGTATTTAATAGAGGTCAACAAACCTAGGAGCAACACTTACTTGTGTTGTGGTTGTTATGGTTCTCGAAAGGGGACACATTATTATTCGTTTACCTCCGTATAACTGTGCTCTGAATCCAATTGAACTGGCGTGGGCAAAAATAAACAACCTTTTCAGAGGACACAACGTTACTGGTGATATGTCAGCCACCAATCTGCAGAAACTTGCTGTAGAAGCATTCTCTTCTGTAACTGCGACGGATTGGGAAGGATACTGCAAGAAGGTCCAAAACCTGGAAATGAGATATTGGAGAAATAATGCTCTAATAGAAAATGCGATTGTTGAAATTATCAACAGATCAGACGATACTAGTGATGAAACCGATGCAGTGGATTCAGAAATCGAAGAATCACAAAGCGAATGAGTGAGTATAGCTGTCATAATATTTGTTTAATGTTTTTATGTGTTTCATAAATAGTAAGTATATAAATATACGGCTAATCGGATCGAGTTCAATTTAATGTTAGTCCACAGATCTCACACTTGCGGCGCATATCTTCACTTATCTTACACGCTATTTTGCTGAACTCTGTTTTTCAAGGTTGACCACACTGCAGAAACAAAAGAATGTTAGCTCTCGCAACTTCCCCTCTACCCACACTACACCGTAAATCCAGCTCTCTTCTTATCTTGCGCGTACAGTAACAAAGAGCACGGCCCTGAAGGGAAGATGGCGAAGCATGAACGGGGTAAACCCGCCAGGTTCCGCCTTTTGCGGGTTTAGACGCCAGAGTGCGCCCTGGAGCTTTTCGAAGTTAGGCCTCTAATTGACAGCCTCAGGTCCAACATGGCCAACACTCTGCCTGAAGAAATTCACTCAATTTATGAGCAAATGATAGCCTTCAAAGGAAGAAAATACCTAATTCAGCATTTGAAGAGTAAACCAGGTATGGTATGGCCTTATACCTGCAGGAAAATAAACAGGAAGGAACACCAAGTGGTCAAGAAACTGCAGCAGAAAAGAAGACACCATTCGGTAACACCTCTGCCTCCTCCAAGATTTGTGCAGACCTTGACGGTTGTCCATAAATCCGTAGAAAAGCCAATCCATCTTATTTATCTACTAAGCGCCGCTTTCCCGTCAACCTCCTTACATTTACCTACTCTAGTGGAAGAATAAGATGGAATAATTCAAACACATAACTGGGAGTGAAATTGGATAGGGGTTTAACTTTTCGGGAGCACATCCGTGAGTTCTCGCATCGGGCGTGCGGGTCCTCGGCCCCGTTATACCCCTTGCTGTGGTCTGGGATGTCAGTTTCCCTAATGTTGAGTCTCTTCTGGGTTCTAGTCATCCCTGTTATGCTTTATAAGTGCGAGGTCTGGGGCATGGCCGTAGGTTCTAACCTGCTACTACTTCAACATTTACAGAATAGGTGCCTTCGGGTTATCTATTCTGTATACAGAGGATTTACTGTGAGGTACCTCCACAAGGCTTCATCTGTCCACTATGTGGAAGATGAAATGAGACGCCGGGCCACCAAATTCTTCGAGAAAATACCAGCACATCAGAGTGCCCTGGTTAGATCCCTTGGGAACTATACTCGTAGAGAACGCCGCTTCAAGCGGTAGCGGTTCTCCCGCATGTCTTGTGGGCCGTACCGGTAACACTAAGGCCACCACACTATCCTTAACAAAATTTACACACCCAAGTTCTTTGCCTGAACTAACAAAATTAAATCTTCCTTTTCAATACATTAACTATATTCCTCCAGCGGTGGACGAGGGCCATTGCACCCGATTTCACAATCGTTGAAGAGCTACTTAGCTACCTCCTTTCTCACCTACCACCTAAATTTCACCTGCCACCCGGCAACACACCTCCCCGCCACTTCTTGGTTAAGCCCTACTCAGGGCAGGTACACGTAGCTGTTCCTCAGCCTGCCAGCTTGCGACGGACGGACGGACGTACGTACGGACCTTACTCACGGCATACTTACCTGGCGTAGGGTTTACCGTGGTCAGGAAGGCGCTTCTCCAGGGTGAGGCCCTTCCATTGCACTTCGGTTGGGCTGACTCCTGCGATTGCCCCAAATATGGGTAACTCGGGCGCATAGTTTTTGTTAGTCGGGTCTGCGTTTGCGCTGTCCCGGAATAAACACTTCTCACACTAATATATTATCTGCTGTCATGTGCTTTCATTTGGGAGACTATGGTATTTAAGGACTAAATTGCAAGTGGGTTTTCTAGCAGCAATACATATGTGCTAGTGTCAATTACATTTCCTTGTCGATTATACTGTCGATATTTCTATTCCATATGCATTCATATGTATACTTATGAACTGTTATGTCTTGCAAAAGTACATGGATGCAGATCCATATTCAACAATAATTTTATATTTATTGCAAAAGAATATAACCATACAGCATTAATTTCACCCAGGTATTCTTCGAAAGTACTTGTGTTCGGAAAGCCTGTTGAATCTATGTTTCTCTACATACCTTCTCCTTGAACAGCGTTATTCACAGAAGCGGGCTGATTTGTGTTTATTGAGCGTTGTCCCCAGGGGCAATAAAATGTGAAAAGTGTAGTGTTTAACGCCCGCTTTTACTCGTCATAAGGGCGTGAAGGCACGCGCCCCCCCTAAAAAATGTTATGGAATTAAATGAAACATGGCCTTACGACCATTAAGGATAGTTTACTTTAAAAATATGAGAAATCTTCATAGGGTGTAAAAGTGATGTTTTCATACCTACAACATACGGCTTGGTGCGGAAGGTAGAGCGCCCGCCTGCTGCATTTCCACGTAATGAAAGCACTTGCATGTGTGATTATCCGGCTCGTTTATGTACGAGACTAGCGCTGTGCACAGAGCAAGATTTATACTGTTAAAATGCACGGTTTCATATTTTAGTGTTCTTTATGGAGTGTTATAGGTGGCTTAATAAAATCCAATGACTAAAGACTGATAACTTTGTAAAATCACTAATGGAAGTGCAATTTTCAAGGTTGATCTACTTAAGAAAAAGTACAATTGAAATGTTGGGTAGACCAACGCCGGAATTCTTGATATAAAATAATAAAAATGAAAATAGTCTCACTGACTATACAGCTGATGCAGTAATGAAAGGACATTTAGAAACAGCCACAGTATTTAAACGAAAACAGTGCAAAATGATATATTAGACTGCATGTTGAAAGTGTGTAGGGAGAAAATAGAGCAACAAATACGGGCTTCTGAGTTTGTTGCCATTCAGTGTAATGTACCAACTGACGTTTCAAATCAGTAGCGGCTCGTGGAATAAAAAGTGGGTGTTCACAAGAACTACACTTAAAATGAATACTAGCACTATCCGCGATTGCTACCACCACTACTACTGAGTGCTGGCTCTCAACGCCCCACATGCCCGCCTTGGTAGCGTAATGGTAGCATGTGTGCCTCACGTTCAAGAGGTTCCGAGTTCGAATCTCGGTCAGGGTGAGTTACTTTCCTGGGTTTTCCATTATCCTGTAAGACGAATGTCAGGTAGCTCTAAGCTCCATGGAGCCCGGACTCATTTGAGCATCCTTTCACCCATTCCATTCATCGTCCGATATGACTTAACATTGGAGGACGTAAATTACACAAAAAAAAGCGCCCCAGAAAATTTTATACAATCTATTAGCCTAGAAAGAATGTTCCTAGTTAAATTGCTTATTGTGTCACTTTACTGACAGTCTGTAATCTGAGCATTAATATTCACACGACCAAACATGGCGAAATGAATACATGCATAAATTCCCGTGCTTCTTTATCTTTTCACTAAGATGTACCAAGTCGGCACATGTTACTTTTGTCCAATTACTCACTTCAGAACTAGTCCTGCGCCGTGACGTAGCGGGCTAAGGCAGCATGTCTTAGTCCCTGGCCACGGAAATCGGCCCGGGTTCGATCCCACGCATGTGGTACGGATTTTAAGTCCCGGGTATAGGACCGGTGCCCACTCAAGTGAGAAGCTTACGATAGGTAAGCGGCCCTGATCACTAAAACCAACGTTCCGGCTGGGGGATGCAGAGATGCTGACCACATCTCCTCCCCGTATCGGTTGGATGATCGCCCACCTCAGCGGTGTGCAAGTGGTCGTGAGGCCGGCAGTCGGGTTGGTAAGCCTTGGTCCTGTTAGAGCAGTCACGTTAACTTAAGTCACTTCAGAGCTAAACAGAAGGCACGGAAAGCTATAAAGCGTATTTCTAATACTGCAACCGCATTGTCATTTACAGGTTGTGTATACATTGTTAAATTTGCACCTGCAGTCCCACTTCTGATTTTTGTAACACGCTTAATGGAACAAGTGAATTCATGACAAAAATATAATTGCCTGATTAGGACAGAACTTAAGCATATGATATGTATCTTCTTTTTTAACTTACGTCTTTCAACATTAAGTCATATCAGACGATGAATGAGTGAAATGGATGAAATAATGCTCAAATGACCCAGGGTCCATAAAGCTTAGAGTTACCCGACATTCATCTTTCAGGATAAGGGGAAACTATGGAAGAAACCTTTTCCATATAATTCACACTGACCAAGATTCGAACTCTGGGCCTCTTGAACCTGAGGCAGACATGCTACCACCTACGCTACAGAGGTGGGCATATGGTATACAGATAAAGTATACTCTTTACACATCATAAATTTCTTTCCATTCCTAAGCTAACAAATTGTTCCCAAATAATTATTTTTGTATACGTGATCATAGTATTTTTATTGCTAAAGGATGGAATAATGCAGTGTACCTTATGTGATCAGTTAACCACAACAGATGAACAACTTTATAAATTAAAATAAATAAATATTTCCCTTCGTTAACAGTGCTATCAATTACAGGAGTACATCAGTGACACTTTTGTGCTGAAATTTCATCCTACAGGAACTCTGTACAAACCAGTAAATATATTGAAATGGGGTTGTCGCTTCATTGCATGCTTCAAACCATTTGTTTGGACTGGGTTTGCACCTATACATTGGGATTAATAGGCTAGTACATAACCAACGAGCCTATATTGATATATTTCAAAACCAAACTCATCTACAGCTGTAACATACTACTGATTTCCAAGTACAGCATATCATTTAAAATGGAGTTTATAATCTTCTATTGATACGTGTTTAACAATGAAAATAATTTATTATTGTGTTAAACCTTATTTCAAAATTAGTAAAATCTACACTTTGGGCCAAAAAAAATATCTCCGCAGACTTTTTTTAACTCTTAAAGAAGTTTGGATATATGTGTATAAGGTTTTAATAATTTATTTGTTTTAAATGTTTCAAAACACCTTTTAAGACATCACTAGAACAAATCATATATTTACCAGTATTTGGTATAGCATCCTTTAACCTTTTCAAAGCTTGGATCCTTTGTGGCATTGACAGAACAAGGGTTTCACACACATGAGGTTCAATCTCATGGTACCACACATGAATAATTTAGTCCATCAGTTCTCTCCTACAAAAGTAATTATATTTGTTAAGTCTTAAGGACCATAATGTGTCTCAATGCCCAAATCTGAACAACAGTTCTTGACAATCCTTGGCCAATGGCATGTTGTATTACCATCTTGGTAAATGAGAGGTCCAAGATTAGACCCACTAAAATGATCTCTGACACTACTAATCATCTTATTTTTAATAATCAATAACTCCAACCATTCACAGAATTTTAATTCTTCTTACACGTTAGGAACACACTGCTCCCCACAAAATGACACCTTCACTAAACCTTTTTGTTTCAACTATGCAGTGCTTGTTTAACTCATGTTCTTGTTCCATCCACAGTTTTAGTCCACAATCATTTTCCTATAAATTGCATTTTTTTTCATCTGAGAAAATTACCCTCTTCCAGTCTTCAGCACCCAAACTCAAATGCATTTCTGCAGATGCTTTCCTGTCATTTGCCAATGTGTTTCACTTTTAGAGGTGGCTTGCTTTTGGCTTGTTTATTTGTAACTTTCATATCTTTTGGCGTCATAAAGTCTCCTGAGATATTGATAATACAAAATCCACCTCAATCCTAGACGCAATTTGTCTAGAACAATAACTTTAATTGCTCTGCACATCCTTGGACTTGTAACCTTTTTTTTTTTTTTTTGGCTACATCTGTACCTTAAACTGAAAGTGCCAAATTTCTGGTGTTTTTTCAAAATATTTTTGTCTGGTTTATGGCATCTGCTATGGGCGTTAGTAATGGTGCTGATAACGTTATTTTGCATAACAAATATATATTATTTTCTACTCAGTTGCTCCAAAATAATATTCCGTACTCCATGCGACCCAGAAATTTTATGCCACTAATTGCTTATAAAAATGTATCATTAATCCCAATTACTATGTGAGTATGTATGACAAGTTGTAAAGTAACAATCACAGATTGTAACAATAGTTGATTTCTCCAGATACACATATACTTTAATCACTTGGAATAACGTTATCAAAATTCAACCTATTAAGCATATGTGGTCAGTAACAGTAATAAATAACAGTAATATTCTAAAAGTGATAGATAATTTATTCATCTTGTAAATCATACATTGTACATGAGTACTATGATATAAGGCACATCAAATTGTGAATTTACAGTGCAATTAACTATACTTGTAAATTAACAAGTCAAATCCAATAAGGACAAGTCAGTATTTGTACAAAATAATGTTTTGTAAAGACATCTCAATAAATTTTACCATATACATCAATAATTCTAGAAATATAGTAATAAATAAACAAAATATGGACTTTATTTCAACGTTTATAAACTATGACCCACAAACTTTATTTCCCTCAATTTCGAACAAATTCAAAAATAAAACAATGAAGTAGTACAACAAAGAGTGTCACCACCCAATCATTCTCATTTCCTATACGTTTCAATTTTCAAACTCTTACATTTATTTAAAAATCCATGAACATTAATTATAAAGAACAAGTTAGTTAGTTAGTTACTAACACTCCCCACATGGCAACCTTGGCCTTTGGGGTAACCTCACCCCACCAAGTGATGACCGGACCCATTTCTCAGGTGGAGGCACCCAGAGGGCGGTGTCCATTACCTCCGATGATAGGGTGATAGTGAAGATGGCGGTGAGGTGAGAGGACCTACAGTTTTTGCCGTGGACTCCGAACCACGTTGGGCATAGGGGATACTTCACGTGTGCTAGACAGAGGTGAAGGCGTGGATAGGGCCGACTTAAAATCGCCAACCCCAGAGCCGGGAATCGAACTCGGGACCCTTAGAACGGGAGCCGCGAACGAAACCACCGCGCTACCCCGGCGCCCTTATAAAGAACAATTATATTCCGAAATAGAGAATTCTCGTTTAGCTGCCATCTATTGGTATTTAGTTCAAACACACTATAACACTGCCATCTCTAAACGTAGACCGGTCATTCTCATACGACGATTGGATACTTGATCAGAATTCTCGTTTAGCTGCCATCTATTGGTATTTAGTTCAAACACACTATAGCACTGCCATCTCTAAACGTAGACCGGTCATGATCATACGACGATGGGATACTTGATCAGAATTCTCGTTTAGCTGCCATCTATTGGTATTTAGTTCAAACACATTATAACACTGTCATCTCTAACCGTAGACCGGTCATGATCATACGACGATTGGATACTTGATCAGAATTCTCGTTTAGCTGCCATCTATTGGTATTTAGTTCAAACGCATTATAACACTGCCATCTCTAAACTTAGACCGGTCATGATCATACGACGATTGGATACTTGATCACTGAGGCGGACATGTGCCTTATCTCTTGTGTTGTCACTGTTGTCTCTTCTACATTTAATTATGTAATGCAATACGCTTCACACCATTGGAAGAGATTGTGAAAATATGCCGCGACACATGCGTGATTACCAACTTTCCGTGTGTTAAAAGTGAAACAGTGCAAATAGAAGTGGTAAATGGCTAACATTGATGTTCGCGTTGAGACTAGTCTGTGAGTGAACAGTGTCTGGTGTCATAGAGTACATAAACCCACCTCAAAACAGCGTGGGACGCACAGCTGCGTGCCGTTGTTGCACACAACAAGACGCGTCCCCAAACCATGCTGCTCCCAGGAGCCACTGCGGCTAACAGACACTGACTCCCGCCCAAAGATGGCGGCGGCTGCAGTGACAATTGCAGCAGCAGCACCACCAGCTGGACTGATGCCCCGAGGCGTTCGGCCGGCTGGTCTTACAGCACCACCGCTGAAGCATTCCAGCAGCGATCCGCCCTCGGGCCCACCATTGGGCGACCTCACGGCAGTCAATACCCCAGCGCCATGGAGGACGAGGCAGTCGCGCGAACGTACGCCCAACTGGAAAAGGTGCTAAAAGATATCCAAAAAGAAATCTCTTACTTCCAGGAGATATGGGAGAACATGGCCCCGGAGTCCCGGGACTATGCAAAAATCACCAGCGACCTGGCACGCTGCTACCAAGAGCAAGCGTTCAAAAAGCGACACCTGGTGCAGCTGGGAGAAGGCTTGCAGGCAGCATCAGCCAGAAAGCGGCCCCAACCCCGCAATAGCGACTCGAATGCCGAGCGCAAAAACAACAAAACCGTACATCTGGCCCTCCAGGTCGCCACCAGAAAAAGGTACGAGACGCTGTCCTCATCCGAGGAGGATAAAGATCTGGAACGATCCACTGCCATCCCTGCCCTTCCGACCACAAAACAAAAGACGCCCAAGCACCAACAACCAACGCGGCCAAACACTACTTCACCAAAACCACCTCTACTCCTACACCCATCACCACCCCTACATTCGTCTCCACATCAGCCGCAGCCGCGGCTACAAAAAGGCAAAACAAATCCCGCAGAAACCACCGCGTATCGTCATTCCTGACGGCAGGCAGGAGACTTAAGTCCTTCAGATACTCCGGGGCTCCCTCCCAGCTGGCGCGTACACGCTCCAGAATACGCGCAACTGCCTCAAGTTGTTCCTCAACCGGAAAGAAGACGCCATCCCGACTATGACCACGCTGAAGGACGCCGGAGTGGAGAACTTCAATGGGAAAGCCACCGACCTGGATAGGGTGACTAATGAGGAACTCAAGTATCTCCCGAGAAAAATCCTGGTGCAATATACAAAAATTTTCAACGCCTGTTTGCAGCAAAATTATTTTCCTGACACTTGGAAACGAGCCACGGTAACAATACTCCCGAAGCATGGGAAAAGCATCAGGCAGCCTCAAAATTACCGCCCCATTGGTCTCCTGTTTACTATTGGTAAATTGCCCGAGAAAATAATTCTACTTCGATTCCAAAATCAAATTTCGTCGATTGACATTCCTAACTCGCAATTTGGCTTTAGAAAAGGACATTCAACAGACCTTCAACTCTTAAGACCAGCACATGACGTCACCGAGCAATTTAACAATGGAGCTTCAACGCTGGCACTATTCTTGGACGTAGCAGCCGCATTTGATCGGTGCTGGCACAACGGTCTGGTTTACAAAGTGCACCGAGAGTTTCCCTGCCTTCAAAATTCTCTACCATTGTTGCATAATTTCTTAGAAAAACGGCGCTTCTACGTCCAAGTGGGACGCTCCTCCTCAAAGGAGAGAGTGATGCAGGCTGGCGTACCACAGAGGGCCATCATGTCTCCCTTTCTCTGCATACTGTTCACCAGTGACTTCCCCGTGGACGCCAGATGCAAAGTTGCAATGTGTGCTGACGACACCGCAATATACAATCATAAAAATCCTCGTTATGGACTTTTAGAGATGCAGCTGTACATTGACCGCTTCCTTTCATGGCTCCGTGACTGGAAAATCAAAATTAATGCGAACAAATGCCAGCTTATACATTTTACAAAGCGGCGCCCTTTGGCAGTGGACCTAACGTTCGATGGTCAAGTATTGCACTGTCGTCAGCAGGAGGTCGAGTACCTTGGCGTGACGTGGACACGCACGATGCATTGGACCACCCACCTAAGAGATAGCGCCACCAAAGGGCGGCAGCGATTAAAGATGTGCGCCCCCATATTTGGGAGCAAACAGCTAAAGCTGCGCTCTAAGATTGTCCTCTATAAATCTTTTATTTTATCCGTGGTCCTGTACGCCTGCGTGGTCTGGGCCAACACCTCCAAAACTTTACAAAACCTCTCCTTACGTAAAATCCTATCTGTGCCTATCCGCACGACTACTGCCGGCCTTCTCAAGAAACCCATATCCCCTACATCCCCGAGGCCGTCACAAAATGGGCCTCTTCCATCTGGGCGCGCACCGGCAACACAGCAACCCAAAAATTAACAACATTGGGAAAGGTAAACCAAAACACCGTAAGCATGCACGAATAAAAATATTCTAATACCACAGTAACACCACAATGCGCACCCAAGTCCTTCCGGCTCAGACCTTTCCCTATATGGAGAGGCCGCCGTCACAGCAGCCCAGGAGACAGCAGCACGCTGCCGCACGGAGCAGTGTAAATAGTGAAGTGTGTGTGCGTGTGTGCTTGACTGACTGGGACGTACCTGGTACACCCAGGTGTGTGTGTGTGTGTGTGTGTGTGTGTGTGTGTGTGTGTGTGTGTGTGTGAAATAAAAGTGCAAAGTAAGCGCTTGTAAATAGTTGTATATAACAAAAAAATCACATATAAAGACACTAACATAATAAAACTGTTCTCGGTGGCCTAAGGAAGGTCACCGTATGGGTTTGTTATACACCCACATAGACAATAAGCATTTAATCCCCAAACTATAACCTCAATGAAAATTTTAGCCTGTAAGCCGGGCCCCTTTGTACCGGCAGCAAGCCATGAAACTCAAAATAAAAACCTGAAACCTTAGTCGGTGCAGTCGGTGCTAAACTGGTGCTAATGGTATCTAGGCCAAACCGAATTAAGAATGAAAAATGTTCATCAATTTGTAAAATTTGCAAGACTTGTAAGGCCTGCGATGGCATATGAGCAGCAAGAAGGAAGGGAATGGACTTTCACAAAGACCTATCGGTAAGTAAGATGTTAAGCATGTAGTTAAATACCGAAAATTAATATCATAATTTCCTGAATTTTACTTTCATACATATTCATTTGTAATTAAATTCTTTAGATTATGTAGCACTTTATAATGTATCAAGGATGTTTTACATGAAAAAGCGTTAGTTTCATTAACCTTGTTACTTAATTATTAATGCAAAAACAATGTTTCTCTGCTTTTTTCTTTTAGCTACCTCATCATCTCAGGCTACCAGGAATACGATGGCAGAAATCAAAAGTGCCGCATGTTTGGAAATTCTGTGTTTATTGTTTTGCTGATGTGCAGTGATCTTCAGGAACATTATTAATGTAGATCAAAGCTTTCTTTCTCACCTATACAGAAATTTATACAGAAATTTATTGTGGCTTATCAGATATTTCTTAAAGTTTGAGTTTCATTTCAATATCAGTGGAAAATTAACAAAAACTTTGAGGAGTGTTGTGACCAGCATGTTCTAAATTTTCAGGAAAAGTGAAGTTATTTTAGACAGTTGATTGGTTCGTTGGTTTTGTGTTAGAAGTTTTAAATTTAAAATATTTGAGTCATACACAACAGTCCATGTAAGGTAAGTAGTTTACAGTTTAAATTACTGCAAAAATAGCTTTCCAAAATTACAGCTATTTTGTAATCGTCATTTTATTTCCATGGGTTCATATAAAACAACAGTAGGCCAAAATTAAATACCATGAATATTGTATGATTTCTTCAATATTTATGCTTTTTTTTTGGGGCAGGGTTAATTTAGTCCATATAATTAGCTGTCATCAAAGACAGAAATACTAAAAAATTGCTTATTAGCTTTATAGACATATCTCTTTGCATGTTGTTACATATCTTTAATTCTCATGCTGTTTGTACTAACATGTGTACAACAAACTTATACACGAAGATTTTCAAAAAAAAAAAAATTCTTACATCTGAGACTACATTTTATATAAAACTTTTGTGTATTTCAGCCACAGTACTTTTCCTGGATTAAATAATCTAAAATATATGAATTGTTTATAAGGATGTATTTGCAATGTTTGGTGGCAGCATCTGTTTTTGTTAATATACTGTGCTTGCTGTGTGTATTATATGCTTCGCTGTGTCATTGCCTCCCAAGTATGTGCATTTTCAGATATACAAAAACTGTGGCTGTGGATTTGTACAGAATTCAATTCTCTTTGATTTCTGTAGAATTTCTTTGTTTATAATTGGCATTATCTGTATTTACATATAATCTGGAGGCTTAAATTAAAATCTTTGGGCAAGATGCTTGGATATGAACTTTTATAAAGTTTTTCTTTAAATTGCAATGATATTTTGAAGAATTAGGTTTTCTTATGAATATCAAAGAATGAGATGATCATAATTTTCCCAGCAGAAGCAACCACTTTTGGTTTTTTGGGAGTTGGTGATGAAACCGATTTCCACACTGAACTTTGCTGTTTGCTCTCAGGATCATCATGATGTAGCCAAGTTTCATCAGCAGTGATTAATCTGAGGTTCGAAAGGACGTCTCTTAATATCAAATAGAATTCATTCGCTTTTTTTGTGCATTAGTACACAGCCTGATATCATCAAAATACTGTGCCACGATATTGGAGGTCAAATTTGCATCCATTTCTAGATTTCTTTATCAACAGGTTTGTCTATTAACCTATAAATCACAAAAGAGCAAAGCTTTTGTATTATTAATTTTATATGTGAGTTAATATTCTACAAATGATAAAATTCAATTGATTTTTAGATTTTATTATCTTTCTTCAATAAAATAGAAGGGACAGCTTTATTTTCAGTTTATAAAGTGACTTTTATAGCTTTATCTTGTAATTTGACATGTTTATCAGGTACAATTGTAAATAAATAATTAACATATTTACACACATATTCAAAGAAAATTCTTTAATTGAATTTCAAAAGCTAATGAAAAGATCAACAAGAAATTTTTTATAAGCATTATTTTACAGTTTCCTGTTGTGTCAGGGGAACCTAATTAAATGTGACAGAATCCATTTTGTATCTCCTTTGTGTATTACTTGCTTCGTGGTGTCAATCTATCTCAAGTATGTGAACTTTCAGAAATTCCAAAGCTATGGCTGTGATTTTGTACAAAAATCAATTCTCTTTGATTTACATAGAATCGCTTTGGTTACAATGGCAGCATCTGTAATCTTTGTGCAAATTCTTTGTATATGAAAATTTATGAACTCCTTCTTTATCTTGCAGTGATAAATATTTTGAAACATTAAATTCTTTCAAACTTACTCATCATTGTATACCTCCATTAGTGATAAGGAATGTCACACCTTTAAATAGCATTAAAAAAATATATCCTGAGATTCCATTAACTCAATTTGTTATATCTTGTGTAATGCTTTATCATTGTATACATTACACAAAATGATGTATCTGAATAACCATTTTTTAAAATATTTACATATTTTAAAAATAAAATATTGATGACTCATGAAATCTATTTGGCTTATTACCTTTCTCAAGTCAACCAACCTAGTTCAAATCTAAATCATTAGGTGTATTGATTGAGGAGTAAAATACTAATGAAGCACAAAAACTACATCTGGTAATCTATTTAGGCTTTACAATTGTTACAAATTTTTAATTGAAAAGTTGACAAAACCTATGGTGTAAATAATTTACATATTAATATTGCAACAATGCAGCCACTGAATACTGCTTTTCAATAAAAATCAGGGCATTACTGGCCTTTAATGCTGCTTAACAGAAGTCCAGCTAGTGTTTGCATGTCATGCATTTAAATTTAATAAATGAATAAATGAGTGAGTGAATGAATGAATGAATGAATGAATGAATGAATGAATGAATGAATGAATGAATGAATGAATGAATGAATGAATGAATGAATGAATGAATGAATGAATGAATGAATGAATGAATGAATGAATGAATGAATGAATGAATGAATGAATGAATGAATGAATGAATGAATGAATGAATGAATGAATGAATGAATGAATAGGACGGCTGTTCAATAAAGAATGCACATAATTTTTTTATGACAATATACCTTTGCTCATCCTCATAATTTTGATGGTCCTCCCAAAATAGTCTCCCCTGAATGCAATGCTCTTGTCCCAGCGTTTCTGCCAGTCTTCAAAGACATGCTGGAAACCATTTTTTGAGAGATCCTTCAAAATCGCCTCTGCAGGCTTCACCACTGCTTCTGATGATGGATAATGCCTCCCACGAAGGCGTTTCTTCAAGTTAGGGGATAGAAAAAAGTCACATGGGACTAAATCCGGACTATAACAAGGGTGAGGGATGCACTCCTTGTTGATTTTTGCAAGATATTCAGCAACAGCATTGGCAAAATGTGGCCTCGCATTACTATGGTGCAGCATCCAGCCTGCTTCATGGAAATGTGGTCTTTTGCGCCTGATATGGACTTGCAATGTTTTCAGGACATCCCTGTAGTTTTGTCCAGTTACCGATTTGTCTGCAGGTACAACATGCTGATAAACCATTCCCTGAATAACAAAGTACGAGATGACCATAAGTTTCCCAGCAGAAGCAACCACTTTTGCTATTTTGGGGGTTGGTGATGAAGGAGATTTCCACACTGAGCTTTGCTGTTTGCTCTCAAGAGCAAAATGATGTAGCCAAATTTCATCACCAGTGATTATGTTTGAAAGACACTCCGGACCTTCCTCTAACGTCAACTTTAACTGCATTCCTTTTAGGAATCAACAATCTTGGAATCCATAGCACACAAACACGTCTCATGTGTAATGTTTCTGTCAGCAATGTGTGCGTGGCGCCCAATGAAATGTTCAGTATTTCAGAAAGTGATCTTAAGGTAAATCGTCGATCCTCTCTCACAATGGCAGCAGCAGTGTTGATGTTTTCTTCCGTAAGAGCAGTAACTGGAGCACCGGGTTCACCTTCCTTTAAAATTGATTGTCTTCCCTCTTTAAATATTTTAAACCACCTTGGAGCTGTGCTGTAGGGAGGAACAGACTCTCCATAGGCCTCCTGTAACATTGTATAGGCCTCAACTGAAGATTTGTTGAGACGAAAGCAGAATTTCAAAGCCGCATATTGTTCCTTGAACTGTGTATTTGCTCTGGTAGTAGATCTGTTTACTAAGAAATGAGTGTATGAGTGTATATCAGTCACCCATGCTGCCAGATTTAATGCTCGTTTAAGTAACTGCTGTGATAGGTATTATGTAATGATGAGTAATGTGACAACTAAGGGGCAGATTTTGCCCTATTTGCCTATTTCATTCCTTTGTTCAGGAACATAGACTTTTAAGTTATAACCATGTCTCCTACAATTATTAGCCTAATTTCTTAGTTTTATAGTGCTGATAAATGCCTATTATGTTTATTAGTGCCTAAAACTGCCTTTTTAGCCAATTTCTTCTGTTTGTAATTTGTGACAACAGCTTTTGTATTTGTTGGTTCAATGTGAAGTTTTCAGGGATGAGAAATTTCTTACTGGTGCACATTGGATATACAAAAAGTGGTTTATTAAGGACACACATATGTGCAAATTGGCCCAAAACTTACAACAATACCAAATTTAGTTTTTTTTTTTGTCTTAAAATAAATGTAGACATACTTCAATAATATTAGGTTTTTTTTCTAGCAGCATTACAGAAAATGTCACATGACTAAATAACCCTACACCTGTATCGTACCTGCTATTACGTAATTTTAACCTCAGATTTGTCAGATTCCATATTTTCTACATTTTACTAACTTCAAAATTTTCCACAGGATGCAGTTTCCTATTAATCTGTATGAAATTCTAAACATGCCTCTAAGGACAACTGCATATTAAGTGTACCCATTTACTTAGTTGCATTTTTGTTATTTGTATTGAAAATGATTATAATGCTTACTTCTTACTGAAAACGCTTAGGAAAATTATTTTTTTTTTTTTAAATAGTTATGATTATTTTTTCCCTTCGTTGATATGGCAAAGACAAATATTTCATGTAGGTACATGGGTTAAAATGGGTGCAGGAATTTATACCACAAGCATTAATTTTTAAAATTACAATATGTGGAACATATTTTAAAAATTGTCCGTAGTTTAGACATAAACTGTTAATCCCTCAGAAACTTTGTAACTAGAAAGCTGAAACTTGGTATTATTCCATTCTTGATCGATCACAAAAATAAATAGTATAAATTTGAAACAAATCTAACAAATTTCAATTTTCATCCTTAAGCCCCACCCCCCCCCCCCCCCCAATCATGTTTCTGTTTTTTGACATAGTTAATTACTCCACACCTTTCTGCAAGAACCATCCACATGGAAACAAATCTTCATATCAAAAAATAGGAACAAAGTGTTCAATTTCGACATCCCCAGAAAGATTTGTTCAGCAAGTTCCTTGAACTGTCACCAGAGGAGACCTATGACAAAATATCGTCAACTACACCAATGAGAACCATTTGATGGCCAGCTGAGGATGGAGGCAAAGTCTCTGAAACATGTTCTGGAAACATTTAAAAGTAAGTGTTGTTTAGTGTCATTAATCAACTCCCTTTAATTTTAACAAAAATAGTAGTGTTTAAGAAGGGTGATAAGTTAAGAGAAGATGAAAAGTGGTATCTAAATGACCAAAAAGTGGAAGTGGTAAAGGCGTTTGACTATTTAGGGATGAGACTGTGCTATAATGGAGGCTGGGGTGTACATGGGAGAAAGTTAAGAGTGAAAGGGAACATAGCGATGTCCGGGGTAAGGAGCTGTAAACATAAATTACCAGATATGTCAGTAAAGTGGCATGAAAGAATCTATGAAGCAATAGTAGAATCAAAAATGACATATGGTGTGGAGTTGTGGAGGACCAATGAGATAAGAAATCATGATGAACACACATATGAACAGTTCTGTGCAGAGATACTAGGTTTGAATAAGTCAACGCCAAATGGAGTAGCTGGAGTGGAACTTGGAAGACCTTGCAGAAGTGAGGTAATTATAGTAAGATGTTTAAATATTGGTATAGTTGTATAAAAAAGGATGATAATACATTAAAGATCTGTCTAGAACATCAGAAGAATTCAACATGTAAGAACAGCTGGTGGGCAGAGCTAGAGAGAACGCTGGTCAAAATAGCATGAGAGAGAAGGAAATGTAAAAGGTTTTTGGACAATTATTAAGAATAGGATAGAGGACATTGACAGACAAATCTGATAAGTAAGAAATCACTAAATGTATATCTGAAAATAAAGACAGAATGGGGAAGGGAAACATTTATAGACATATGTGATTGATATGAGAGGGAGGGTTTAGCTTGGTTAAGGACAGTAGCCACATTGAGAGGGGCTTCACCAAAGAAGTGCATTCCATGTACAAAGAAAATATCCTTAGAACATTATGTAGTGGAGTGTAAAGACATTGAAAACAGTAGGAAATTAAAATGGGATAAGAACTGGGATAATGAAGGAGCTTACATAGTAACAATAAAAATGTTTACGTTGAAAGGAGAGAAAAGATTAAGGGAGGTGGAGAAATTTGCTGACAAAATCAAAGAGAAATGGTTGAGAAGGGCAAGGAAGTAGGACACAATTAGAACATTAGTCAAAGTCGTATAAGAGCTAGGATAGAGGTTAACGGTCAGGAAGCCAACACCACTATCAGCCCGTAATATAAGCAGCGGACAAATTTGTACCTAGATTAGAATTGTAAAACTTGTAATTGAGATTGTAAGATTATAGAAGTACAAACAAATATTATTATTATTATTATTATTATTATATTATTACTACTGCCATTATGCAACAGATTCTTATTTTACTGCCAATCACTAAAAGTAAAATAAATTTATTGTCTGAATCAATTTGTGGTATTGCAGAATTCATAATGTGAATCTTATTTTTTTAAATAAGCATATTTTTCCAAAATATGAAATATGTGTCTATCTAATTGCTTTAATAATTTCACCTATGCATTTGTTTTATGATTAAGTGACAAAAGATTATCTGCTACAGCTGATTTATCAAATTCTTTATATGTAATACTTCCAAAATGTACTTGTTCTAGTTTGTAATTTGTAATTTATTTCTCATACAAAATCAAGATTACAATTATAAAATCCATACTGGAAAACGCTGTGTATTCCTAAAACCTGAAAATCCTATCATGTTCCTTGCCATTGAATTATAATTCGGTCCCCATACACCTAACCGTAGGTTTTTGTGTATTGGAGGCCCTCTGCTCCTTTTTACACATTTTGTCATTATTCCTATCCTAATCTACATTTTTCTCCTAATTGTCCTTAGTCATACCTTTCAAGTAGTTTCTCACTCCTGTTCTCCCCCAAGCAGAACTTTCTCGCCCTAACTTATTACATAAGTCTATATATCCTTCCCTCCCCAGGTTCTTTTTATTTCTCTATATAACCTCAGTGAGCTTTTGTCACTTGTATTGGCGAAAATGTCTTGTCTGTCAATATCTTC
Organism: Mantis religiosa; assembly: GCA_030765055.1. NCBI lineage: Eukaryota > Metazoa > Arthropoda > Insecta > Mantodea > Mantidae > Mantis > Mantis religiosa. The sequence continues at coordinate 196,218,265 of CM060951.1, read as the reverse complement.
TAATCTTATCTTAACTTCTTTCCAGAAGCCTCTCTACCCATACTCTACATTTATCCAAGAATGACCCGTACCTCTCTGCTTCAACACGTCATTCATTTTATGCGCCCAAAATCCACCCCAGTTACTTCTCTTCGGATTATTAAATAACCAAGGTAGGTTCTTAAATTCAGTGAATCTATTTTCTGTAAATTCTTTTAATAAATTTTCTATTACTTGACTTAAGTGATGAATGCTGATATTAGAATGTCAATTAAGTAATTTTAAGCAAGGAAGGTGAAGCATTACTTCTGTTCTAAATGTATCAGAAATAGATGCACTACACCTTTTGGACATATATACTAAAATAATGTTATCTTTGTCTTGCAGAACAACTTCAAAGTCATTTACTCTGCTGGTTGTATCGCAGAGAAATGTCAAATCCAAGAGCCAAGCATCGTCAGTCAGTTCTTTATTGTTGTATGCTAAAATATCAATTGCTATTATTAATATATTTAAGGATTTGCTTTTAAATTCTAGCACTGTACCTGGTTATTAAAGATATAATATTCAAATTCTCTCAAATTAAATAATGCCTTCAACAGTTTCGCATGAAAATGCCAAAATATTTATATGTGGCATGGTAAGTTTTCATATCTACTGTCCGTCTCTGTTAATGTGTTTCTGAACTTTTAATGATTGAGTAAATTTTATTTCATTAGTAGGTTGTGCTGCAATGCTCATAACAATAGTTTGCTAATCTTGTGCTTAAAACTTCCTTGTGTATGACACATATCAACTATAAATGCAGCAGACCAGCAGAAGATGCGAGTCGCCCAGGTTTACCTGGGCAGGATGTTTGCTGCTCAGCACCTAGCCACTTAGTGCAGCTTTATCTGGGCAGCATAAAAGAATTGTCTTGTGTCACAGGCAGCGGTAATTCTAGCCATATGTGGGCGCAATTGCCCCAGGCAGGAGGGGGGGGGGAGGTGTGCCCCCTGTGCTGGCTGCACTCTTCCCCTGCCTGAGAGGCATCTGAGCACAGCCCGCTTGACAGGCTAGAGGGAAAGGAACTAATGTTAAGGTATGGGTTTTATCAAGCCCATTTCTGGGTTTGGGGGTACAGAGTCAGGGGAAAGTGGCCCTGCTCAGTTTAGTTTGCCCAGAGCGTCTTTGGGCAGCCAGTAACTCAAGGAACCCTATGGTCATACCGGCCCAGGGTATTCACCAGGTTATTGGGTTGGGAGACTAGCTTATTGTACATGGTACGGGTTCTTTCATGCACCATGTCTACAATATATGGGACTCAATAGTAGGTGTGGAGGACATGGGACGGGAATCCTCGTCCAGTATCTTAGATAATTTGCAGCGTCCTGTTCTGGATGCACTGCAGCCTGCGAATAGTGGTGGGAGCCGCTGATCCCCAGACTTTGCAATGATACTTTGCAATTTTGCCCATACAAATTTCCTTTCTCTACGAATGAAATAATACTTTGAAAATATCTTTAACTGCTGCTGTACCCATCAAAAGAGTTAAATACAACAGGTATTCATTAATAAAGAAATCTGCAGCCTCTTCTTGAATCAATAAAACCAACTATGTTATCTGTGCTCTCCTGAAGAATGGTAACTGAACATGCCATTAAATTCTCCATTTTACACTTCAGGTATTATTCATGATAAGAAATCCATAACATTATTTATTGTCAGTCACACTATTCAACTACATTTTAATATTTTAAGGGATTAGTTTTGGAAATTATTGCTTCCATTTCCAACGTCGAGTGTCCGACTGTCATCTGTTGTATTTGCCTGCGGCCTTCTTTTTGGTGATGGAAGTATGAACTTCTTTATAAAATGTTGACCTGTGGAATTTCAAAGTTTAGTACCCTGTCTTTATCTTTTCATATTAAGATTTCTTCCGAAGTTGTCAGTTTATCATGGTTTAGCTTAATAGCTTTGGATTTTGGCCATGGTTATTGTAGTATTTTCCAAAAGTGAAATGCTACAGTAAAAGGTTGGTGTCGACCATGTACCTTGTTAACATATATATAAAACAGCATCTAGACCTAGTTTAAGGACGAAACTGGGTACACATGATATTAATGTCACCTCAGTATATCACAACACAGCTGGAACAAATGAGTTTAGAAAAATGATATGACATGTTAAGTGGCATTTCCACTGGATTGATGTATTCTATTGTCCATCTGTTCTGAACATACAATTGTCAACATTTATGAGTAATATTAGTACTAAATTTCTGTAAATTTACAGAAATTCTTTAAGGAGATGGAATAACTTAACCTTCTCAAAATAAATATAATATAAAGCAGGTACTAAATTTTTCTAAAAGTATCAAATTTATAATTGTATAAAAAAATCTGGCATTATCAGTTTAGCTGTCTGAATTGTGATATGGTATGCATTGGTAAATCTAAATATCATTTGGAAACTGGAATGCAAGAACATTTTATAAATATTAATTAATAACCGATAGATAAATCACCTGTAACAGACTGCTTTTGTGTAATCTGATATGACTGAATGTTCGAGGGAACAAATTAAGAAAACTGAAACAAAGATAATGTTTGGTCACTTAATAACAAAGTAAATCCAGAGTTGAAATCATTGAGGCAGTTAGTACACTCATAAATGTAATAGGTGGAAAAAATATTTATTTTCATTAATAGGGATTGTTTAATGAATTTTGAAATACTGCCAATTGATTTGGTCAGTTTTTGACAACTCTGGTAAATAGATTTAGCCTTCCTAATTTATTGAGGTTAGTGATCAGCTAAGAGTGATGGTATAATGTAACAATTGAAAGTGCATTGTGCCATAATGAGTGGTTGTAGTATTGCAGAACTTGATTGATTTAATACAAGAAATAATTGAACATTAAAATAATTAGCAAGAACAATTCTTAGAGATTACCAATACAAGACGTTAACCATATCTCAAAGAGAGAACCAGACCAATTTAAATAAACACTCTTTGGCGCGGCCTTGAAAAAGCATTACAAGAAACCACTTTGATTTTGGAGATATTTGGGGTTTACTCATTACAATAGCAGAACTGAAGAACCCGTATTGAACTGAACGAATTACTAAATCACTAAAGTAAAACAAGGAAAGAAACCAAATTGAAATGTTATAAAATCATGGCCGTCGCAATCAGAAAGCGAATCCTGGATATTAAAGGTACAAAAGGAAACTAAAGGCAGCAGAAATGGGATTCTTCAGAAGAGTTAAAGAATGTACCTACTCGAAGATATGATAAACATCGAGAAAAATTAGTCATATACAAAGTACAAGATAAAATAGATAAGAACCAACAGAATTGAAAAGAACATATGAATACAATGAGTGAGGAGGGATTACCCATTTGAATAAGAAAATTCAACCCTCATGGAAGATATAATATACGACGCCCTAGAAATAGTCATTCTTTAAACAAAACCGATTTAGTCCTCCTGGTGCGGATTTATATACCCGTGCGGTCTTATAGAATAAGTGTAATCTCCAAAGCTTGGATGTCCGGGTAGACTGATGGACCTGGCTAGCGCTCCTGCTTGCGGCGTAGCACAGGATGGAATAGCGAAGAAATACTTAGGTCTAGAGATATTGCAGTATCTGGACAGTGATCCTCTGCAAAACATGGGAGTGATTGGTGCAAATCCAATTAATTCAATAATTCGATCCGCTTCAAAAATTGTAAAATTTTGAAAGACGTATGAGCTGCCCACTACTGCTATATAATAGTAACTGCAGACATCACAAGTAATGCAAAACTAAGACTTAGGACATTGTATATAACAATGTAAAATTATTAATGTAAATAATCATAATTCAGTTTGCTAACTAACATTTATTTAGAAACTATTGTGAGCTGAAATTAACTTTTCGTTTCTGTAGCAATTTTTCTGTTCCATTTACTTAAAAGAATGACCAATTATACTGTGCTGTCCTCTAGCGGTATACATATCCCCTTATACAACTCGGGCTGTCTCTCACACTGCTGCTATCACTTTATCCTGTATACCAGTAGATGGCAGCACGGATAATTGGTCCTTCTTTTATGTAAATGGTATAGAAACATTGATTTAGATACCCAAAATCCAATTCTCCTCATATTACCTTCTAAACAAATGTTAGTTATGACAAAAAACAACTTTACATCAATATTTTCACTTCGTGGATAAAACTACACATTATTTTGCTATATAATACACTTCTTGTTTCTTTGTAGTGAACACATAAAGGAATTATAGACTATAAATATTAAAAGCAGAAGCATTATTAACAGTGAAGTATTCTTCATATTTAAGTTTGAATTTATGAGTCACTATGTTTACACTCAGTCTTCACTTACTTGTTGTTGTATAATTGAAACGTTTTCAAGATCATTCGATCTCATCATCAGCTGTTTGGTGACTAAATGAACCTCCCTCTTCTTCCACTGCTACGGAGCTCCGATCACTCTGCCATCTGGTGTTAGTGGCACTAAGTTTTAATACTTCATTTAATACCGGGATTTCAAAATTTATAACTTTATCACGGTTTTTGTTTATGAAAATTTTTTCCCAAATATCCAATTCTATGGGTGTACTTACAGATTTTAACAGTCTAATGTTGTGGCCAATGTTGTGGTTTTCTGTCCAAAAATGGTGTGAAACTGCAGATTTTTCTGTTTGTTTCAACTTAATGTTCCTCTGGTGTTCTTTTTGCCTGGTTAACATATTTCTCTTAGTTTTTCCTATGTAGCTTTTTTCACAGGTTTCACAATTAATCTGATAAATTCCTGATTTCAAATTGTTGGGGATTGTATTTTTCAGTGGTTTATTTAGCAGGTTCCTCAGACTGAATTTGTTTTGGGGTGCTAGTTTTAAGTTTAGTCTTTTGAAGATTCGTTCAAATTTTCTAAAAGCCCATGGATGGTAGGTGAATTTTCTATATTGCCAATTTGTGTTATTAAGTGGTGTGAGAGTGGTATTTTTTGATCTTATCTTCAGTTTTTCTTTCCTCTTCATCATATTCCTTATGATGGATGGGTTGAATCCATTTAATGCCGCTATGTCTTTTATGTGTTGTTGTTCTTTCAAAAATTCATCCTTACTCAGTGGGACGTTGTATAGCCGGTGAATTAGACTTCTAAAGGCAGCTAGTTGATGTGAAACTGGGTTGTATTACATAAAGAAAAATGAATACAACCCAGTAAGTATTAAAACTTAGTGCCACTAACACCAGATGGCAGAGTGATCGGAGCTCCGTAGCAGTGGAAGAAGAGGGAGGTTCATTTAGTCACCAAACAGCTGATGATGAGATCGAATGATCTTGAAAACGTTTCAATTGTACAACAACAAGTAAGTGAAGACTGAGTGTAAACATAGTGACTCATAAATTCAAACTTAAATAAGAATTATAGACTGTCAAAAGAAATAATGATCAGAGGGTTTCGCGCAAACCAAATGGACTATCCGCGCTAAAACACACAAAATGTATATATGTATGTAAACATTTAGCCTGTAAGCCGGGCTCCACTGTACCAGCACCAGGCCACTCTCTCAATAAAACTAAACTAAACTTAAAAAAAAAAAGCTAATGGTTAGATGTGTGAGCAATTAAATTACATTACTAAATTATTTCTATTAACTACTCAACCACACAGTTATATCACTTTCAATTCTTAACTAAAGCTACAAACAGCATTAATAGTTCAGAGTTTAATCATTCGTTGAGTTACTTATGTGACACGCATTCAGTTGTAAGTCAAGGACTGAGAGGTTTACACTATGCAGAAGGCTCCATTTGCCATCTTAGTCATAAAGTACATTGCTTGAAGTCTTATCAATTTAAAGCAAGTCATTTATCCAAACAATTGCTGTGCACATTAAGCAAATTGTACTTCATAATCAGATGAAATAATCTCTTATTGGAAGATACACTGTGCATTAAATTTTATTTTTAAAACTGCACATTTTCTTCTTCAGCATTCATTACTGTGCATATGTATGCCATTGAAGCATTTAAAAATTCAACGCTGTAATATTCTTGTGTTGTGAAGACAGACAATTTTAAATGAATGTTACAGGTTTAATGTAATTATTATTTTTCATAATTTATTCTACACTTGTGAATGATAATTCAACCAAAGTGATTAGAAGTATATAAAATAGTGCCATTTATGAAATTTATGTCACCAGTAGCTAATACTGACTTCTGTACTAATTTGACATTATTAATCTTGTATGAATCGATCACAAATGTCAGGTTTTTCCTTGAATATACTTGAGTATACATGTGCTGAAAATAATGTATGTACTCTAGAGCTTTTAAAATTCTTATTAAGTATAACCATTAACAGAGCTGCTTTGTTGTCATTTTAAAGAGATTGTGCTATTTTCTGTTGGTATCCTCATTTCAAATTTATACACATATTTCTTCAGGTTTTTTTCCCCTCACTTTTATTCCAGGGAATTTTTCAACATTCTGTGTACAAAGAAATTGCATTACACATAACATTATGGTATCCTTTCCTGTTATTACAGAATCATTATTTTAGTGTCAAGTTATCCTTATTTTAAGTATTACACTAAGAAGCTTGAGGGAAAGAGGATACAGATGTCTTGTATAATCTCAACAGCATCTTAAGTGATCTCACTCTCTGTGTTTTAGAGTTGTAATTGTTTTATAAAGACAAAATTATCAATTTGCAACAGGAATAAAGATATAATACTTTGTGGAAGTGAATTATTCATTTTTAACAGCAAAAGTTCAAGTGGATTCTTCATTCTTTTTCACAAATTCATTGGACAACTTCTTTCGAAGTCAAATCTTACACACTGATGAATAGTTGACCGCATATATCCTCAGCGCAGTTGACCCGAATTATGCTAATATGCGATAACTGAAATGCGCGTAAACTATTCATGTGTGGCAAGATGTGATTTTGAAACAACTTGGTTTCTAACCACATATTAGCAACTACGGTTGGTAAAACCGGTAATGGAGTAAGCTTCTAGTCCGAACGGGCTATGGTGCATTCGCTTCCCCTCCCCTTCGGAATCCGTTTTCTCCGACAGATACATGTTTAGAATGAATATAAGAAATTAGGGATAAGTCAACATGACTAAACCCTTTCAAAAATTCCGACTGAAGATAGAGGTCAAGTCCTCAGAAACTAGTGAATTATACCACCTCCCACTATTAATATATAATAGTCACTGCAGACCTTACGAATAATGCAAAGCTAAAAGTTAGGACTTCTGTAAATAAAAGGTAAAAGTTTTGATGTAAACAGTCGTTGTTCATTTTTATAACCAATATTTATGTAGAATCTAGTGCGAGCTGAATTCACCTTTGCGTTTCTGTAGCAATTTTTTTGCTCCCTTTACGGAAAAGAGAGACCAAAAATACTGTGCTGCCATCTAGTACTGAACGGGATCGCATAGCACACCTCGCCAGTAGATGGTAGCACAATTAATTGGTTTTTGTCTTAAGCAGGGCCTGTTAACTCAGATAGGAAATCAGGAGACACATTAAGGTTCGCGAAACACCCGGGATCTAAAGGTTCATTTTGAACGCTGCATACGCCGGATTCAATTCCCCAATATAATTATTTTGGCTAACGTGTTGCATACTAATATATAAAATAACTTCTGCTTAGTTCAAAATTTAGTAGCTATTGTATTCTTTTACTACTTATGAAGTAGTTTTCGTAATATTATTGGCCTATTATCGACCTTATTTGAGCTCAATGTACGATATCACACGTTTTCAACTTATATAATGCACTGCCACTGGAACTGAAAGGCTGCTGGAACATAAAAGGTTTTAAAAGGAAAGTTGCTGAAAATTTACTGAAGGCATATATTGATAGCTGATAAAGTGTTACACATTTTTAGCTGGTTTGAAAGCTGAACTGTTTAAAAATTAATATGGATTAATGTCCCATAGAATATGTAGCTTCTATTTTTCTGTTAAGTTCTTTGTTACTATTATTTCTTGAGTTATAGTGAATGTCTGTATCTTTGTATGTTTCATATATGTTATTCTTGTACGGTAATTCATTCCTACTATAAAAACGTAATATAAGTATTGTTAAGGGCTGTTTGCCATCATTTTATATATTTTTGTACTGTTCCCTAGCATGAGCTATGGCTCTGGGAACCTTTTCAGATAACAATAAATAAATAAATATGAATAAGACACTACATTGGCTAACCTGTAAATATTTGAATTAAAGCTTTAACGGCAAGGAGGCTAAGCCAAATTAAGTTCTGGATACAATTTTCATCGATTTGTGAAATTGTAAAAATTTGAAAGAACTACGAGGACTTATGGGCAGCAGGAAGAACGAGAATAGATTTTCACAATGACCTATTAGTAAGTAAGATTTAGCATGTAGCTAAATACCGACAATTAATATGACATTACCTGAAATGTGCCTTAATACATATTCATGCATAGTTAAATTCTCTAAATTAATGTAGCACCTTATAATGGAAAAAGTGTGTTGTTTTACATACAAAAGCATTAGTTTCATTAACCTTGTTACCTTATTACTGCAATAATGGGATTTTCTGTTTTTTGTCTTTCAGGGGTCATCCATCATCTTAGGCTACCAGGAATACGATGGCAGAAATCAGAGTGCAGGATTATTGGATACTGTGTATGTCTCTTGTTTTGGTGATGTGCAGTGATCTTCAGGACACAAAGCATTCTTTCCCGCGTATACAGCAATTTAATGTGGCATATCAAATATTTCTGAAAGTTTGAGTTTCATTTCATACCACTGGAAAATTTAACATTAGTATTAGTTTTTGTGTTTGTACTTGTAGTTTTAAATTTAAAATATATGTCATATATGAGTCCATGTTAGGTAAGTAATATCCAGTTTAAATTACTGAAAAAATAGCTGTGAATTTTCAGATATACCAAAATTAGCATCATCTGCCTTTACGTATAATCTAGGTGGCTTAAATTAAAATATTTGGGCGAGATGCTTGATATGAATTTTATAAACTTTTTCTTTAAATTGCAATGATAAGTATTTTGAAGAATTAAGTTCTCTTAACCTTACTCATCAGTGTATATCTACATCATTGATCAAGACTGTCACAGCTTTTAACAGCAATTAAAAGTATGATCTGAGATTCCATAAACCTAATTTGTTCTATATTGTCTAATACAGTAGTCACTATGCAATATTATTGTACACACTACACTTAATTATTTACCTGAATAACCATCTTTGAAGAGATCTGATGGAATTAGAATTTATTTGAAAAAGCTTTACAAGTTTTTAGGTGTAATTGTGCATTGCAAGGAATGATTAAAATGTCATTGTGTCATCATCATTATAGGCCACTAATAATTTTATTTCTATTATTCCAGTTATTCTTAAAACATGCACAATGTCAGCTAGCTGGGACCTAAACACAGTGTGGCTTGATCTCAAATTAGTAAAGCTTCACAATAAATAATAGTTTATAAATCCTCTTCCTTGTTAACACACACACACACACACACACACACACACACACACACACACACACACACACACACACACACACACACACACACACACACACACACACACACACACACACACACACACACACACACACACACACACACACACACACACACACACACACACACACACACACACACACACACACACACACACACACACACACACACACACACACACACACACACACACACACACACACACACACACACACACACACACACACACACACACACACACACACACACACACACACACACACACACACACACACACACACACACACACACACACACACACACACACACACACACACACACACACACACACACACACACACACACACACACACACACACACACACACACACACACACACACACACACACACACACACACACACACACACACACACACACACACACACACACACACACACACACACACACACACACACACACACACACACACACACACACACACACACACACACACACACACACACACACACACACACACACACACACACACACACACACACACACACACACACACACACACACACACACACACACACACACACACACACACACACACACACACACACACACACACACACACACACACACACACACACACACACACACACACACACACACACACACACACACACACACACACACACACACACACACACACACACACACACACACACACACACACACACACACACACACACACACACACACACACACACACACACACACACACACACACACACACACACACACACACACACACACACACACACACACACACACACACACACACACACACACACACACACACACACACACACACACACACACACACACACACACACACACACACACACACACACACACACACACACACACACACACACACACACACACACACACACACACACACACACACACACACACACACACACACACACACACACACACACACACACACACACACACACACACACACACACACACACACACACACACACACACACACACACACACACACACACACACACACACACACACACACACACACACACACACACACACACACACACACACACACACACACACACACACACACACACACACACACACACACACACACACACACACACACACACACACACACACACACACACACACACACACACACACACACACACACACACACACACACACACACACACACACACACACACACACACACACACACACACACACACACACACACACACACACACACACACACACACACACACACACACACACACACACACACACACACACACACACACACACACACACACACACACACACACACACACACACACACACACACACACACACACACACACACACACACACACACACACACACACACACACACACACACACACACACACACACACACACACACACACACACACACACACACACACACACACACACACACACACACACACACACACACACACACACACACACACACACACACACACACACACACACACACACACACACACACACACACACACACACACACACACACACACACACACACACACACACACACACACACACACACACACACACACACACACACACACACACACACACACACACACACACACACACACACACACACACACACACACACACACACACACACACACACACACACACACACACACACACACACACACACACACACACACACACACACACACACACACACACACACACACACACACACACACACACACACACACACACACACACACACACACACACACACACACACACACACACACACACACACACACACACACACACACACACACACACACACACACACACACACACACACACACACACACACACACACACACACACACACACACACACACACACACACACACACACACACACACACACACACACACACACACACACACACACACACACACACACACACACACACACACACACACACACACACACACACACACACACACACACACACACACACACACACACACACACACACACACACACACACACACACACACACACACACACACACACACACACACACACACACACACACACACACACACACACACACACACACACACACACACACACACACACACACACACACACACACACACACACACACACACACACACACACACACACACACACACACACACACACACACACACACACACACACACACACACACACACACACACACACACACACACACACACACACACACACACACACACACACACACACACACACACACACACACACACACACACACACACACACACACACACACACACACACACACACACACACACACACACACACACACACACACACACACACACACACACACACACACACACACACACACACACACACACACACACACACACACACACACACACACACACACACACACACACACACACACACACACACACACACACACACACACACACACACACACACACACACACACACACACACACAAATGGGTTCAGAAAAATAACAAGTTAAAGTGATATTTGCACAGCATTTATGTATTCTGTGGTACATCTGTTCTCAACATGTACTTGCCACCATTTATGAGTATTATTGGTACACAGTTTCTGTAATGCTAACCATTTTAAGGGTGATATAACGTTACTAGCGTGACCCACAGAAATGTTACATGTGACATGAAACTACACTGTTAAACATCCTCTCATTGTTCTAAGTTGGAATGAAAACATCAATCTTTGGCATGGAGAAAAGATGTTTAACCTAATATATGAGCCATTCGTTACATGCAGTGATGCGAAGCCACATAATAATTTTGAAAAGTAGATAAAACTGCACATTATTTTGCTATATAATGCATTTCTTGTTTCTTTGTAGTGAACACATAAGGGAATTATGGACTGTCAAAAGAAATAATGGTTAGATGTGTGAGCAAATAAATTACATTACTAAATTATTTTCATTAACTACTCAAACTAACAGTTCCATCACTTTCACTTCTTAAGTAAAACTACAAACAGCATTTATAGTTCATAGTGTAATCTTTCATTGAGTTATTTATTTGACACACATTCAGTTGTATGTCATCGACTGAGAGGTTTACACTATGCAGAGGGCTCCATTTGCCATCTTAGTCATAAAGTACATTGCTTAGAGGTTTATCAAGTTAAAGCAAGCCATTTATCCAAACAATTGCTCTGCACATTAAGCAAATTATACTTCACAGTCAGATAACTACATGAAATAATCTCTTATTGGAAGATACACTGTGCATTAAATTTTATTTTTAAAACTGCACATTTTCTTCTTCAGCATTCATTACTGTGCATATGCATACCATTGAAGCATTTAAAAATTCAACGCTGTAATATTCTTGTGTTGTGAAGACAGAGTTACGCTTAGGAACATTTTAAATGAATGATACAGCTTTAATGTAATTATTACTTTTCATAATTTATTCTGCACTTGTGAATGATAATTCAACCAAAGTGATTATAAGTATATAAAATAGTGCCATTTATGAAATTTATGTCACCAGTTGCTGACACTGACTCATGCACTAATTTGGCATTATTAATCTTATATGAATCGATCACAAATGTCAGGTTTTTCTCTGAATATACTTGAGTATACTTGTGCTGAAAATAATGTATGTATTATAGAGCTTTTAAAATTGTTATTAAGTATAACCCTTAACAGAGCTGCTTTGTTGTCATTTTAAAGAAATAATGCTATTTTTTGTACATAGTTGTTGTTGTTATCATTTCAAATTTATATACATATTTCCTTGGGTTTTTTTCTCACTGTTATTCCAGGGAATTTTTCAACATTCTGTGTACAAAGAAATTGCATTACACATAACATTATGGTATCCTTACCTGTTTTCCTGTATCTACAGAATCATTATTTTAGTGTTAAGTTATCTTTATTTTAAGTATTACCCTAAGAAGCTTGAGGGAAAGTGGATACAGATGTCTTGTATAATCTCAACAGCATCTTAAGTGATCTCACTCTCTCGTTTTTAAAATTTTAATTGTTTTTAAAGACAAATTATCAATTTGCAACAGGAATAAAGATATAATGCTTTGTGGAAGTCAATTATTCATATTTAAGAGGAAAAGTTCAAGTGGATTCTTGATATTTTTTTCATAAATTGGACAATTTCTTTCGAAGTCACATCTCACATACTGATGAATAGTTTACCGCACATTTCCTCAGCGTATTTGAGGCGTATTATGCTAATATGCGATAGCTGAAATGGGCGTAAACCATTCATGTGTGGCGAGATGTGATTTCGAAAGAAGTTGGATTCTATCCACGGATTCTACCTGTCAATGAACACGATTGGTCAGGGTTGGGTGGGGTAGAGGAAGCGATGCACCATAGCTCGATCGCAATAGAAGCATACTACATTACCTTCCGTAGTTCCCAAGGTCGCCGAGGTTCAAAGATTCAGGAAACAGCGCCCTATGCGGCTTCAAACTTTACCACAGAGTTTAGCATCTGGTACTAAACTGTGGACCGAGCTAAGGTGCGTTCGCTCCGTCCACACTTGGTGCGTTCGCTCTGTAATGATCAGAGGGTTTCGTGCAAACCAAATGGACTATCAGCCCTAAAACACAGAAAATGTAAACCGGGTCCCACTGTACCAGCACCAGGCCACTCTCTCAATAAAGCTAACCTAAACTAAACTTTAAAAAAGATCTAAAATAATGGTAAGATGTGTGAACAAATACATTCCATTACAAAATTATTTTCTATTAACTACTCAACCACACAGTTCCATCAATGTGTAGTGTTTCACGCCCGCTTATACTACATACGGCACCGCAGGCGGTACAGTTCCATCACTTTCAATTCTTAACTAAAACTACAAACAGCATTTATAGTTCAGAGTTTGATCTTTCACTGAGTTACTTATGTGACACACATTCAGTTGTAAGTCATCAACTGAGAGGTATATACTATGCAGAGGTCTCCATTTGCCATCTTAGTCAGAAAGTACATTGATTGAAGTGTTACCAAGTTAAAGCAAGCCATTTATCCAAACAATTGCTGTGCACATTAAGCAAATTATACTGCACAGTCAGATAACTACATGAAATAATCTCTTATTGGAAGATACACTGTGCATTAAATTTTATTTTTAAAACTGCACATTTTCTTCTTCAGCATTCATTACTGTGCATATGCATACCATTGAAGCATTTAAAAATTCAATGCTGTAATATTCTTGTGTTGTGAAGACAGAGTTACGCTTACGAACATTTTAAATAAATGATACAGTTTTAATGCAATTATTATTTTTAATAATTTATTCTGCACTTGTGAATGATAATTCAATCAAAGTGATTAGAAGTATATAAAATAGTGCCATTTATGAAATTTATGTCACCAGTTGCTGACACTGACTCATGCACTAATTTGGCATTATTAATCTTATATGAATCGATCTCAAATTTCATGTTTTTCTCTGAATATACTTTAGTATATCTGTGCTGAAAATAATGTATGTACTATTGAGCTTTTAAAATACTTATTAAATATAACCATTAACAGAGCTGCTTTGTTGTCATTTTAAAGAAATAGTGCTATGTTTTGTACATAGTTGTTGTTATCATTTCAAATTTATATACATATTTCTTTAGGTTTTTTTTTCACTGTTATTCCAGGGAATTTTTCAACATTCTGTGTACAAAGAAATTGCATTACATATAACGTTATGGTATCCCTACCTGTTTTCCTGTATCTACAGAATCATTATTTTAGTGTTAAGTTATCTTTATTTTAAGTATTACACTAAGACGCTTGAGGGAAAGCGTATACAGATGCCTTGTATAATCTCAACAGCATCTTAAGTGATCTCACTCCCTCTTTTTTAAAATTTTAATTGTTTTTAAAGACAAAATTATCAATTTGCAACAGGAATAAAGATATAATGCTTTGTGGAAGTCAATTATTCATATTTAACAGGAAAAGTTCAAGTGGATTCTTGACATTTTTTTCACAAATTGGACAACTTCTTTCGAAGTCACATTTCGCACACTGATGAATAGTTTATCGCACATTTCCTCAGCGTATTTGACGCGTATTATCCTAATACGAAATAGTTGATGTGTGCCGTAAACTATTCAACTGTGACGAGAAGTGATTTCAAAGAAGTTGGATTCCATCACTCATTGAAAATGGCAGCCGAAGGGAAGGGGAAGTAAATGCACCATAGCTCGGTCGCAATAGAAGCGTACTACATTACCGGCCTCACCGGCCGTAGTTTCCAACGTAGCCGGCGTCTAAATATTTAGGAAAGAGCGCCCTATGCGTCTACAGTTTTTAACACGAAGTTGAGCATCTGGTATTAAGCTGTGATTCAACTATTTACAGGTTAGCCAACGCAGTGTCTTATTCATATCAAACATTGAGCTCAAATAAGGTCGATAATAGGCCAATAAAACTACGAAAATTACTTCCTAAGTTGTAAAATAATTCAATAGCTATTAAATTTTCAACTAAGTGGATGTTATTTCATATATTAGTATGCAACACAGCAGCCAAAATTATTATGTTGGCGCCAATGAATTCGGCGCACTCAGCGCTCAAAATGTACCTTTAGACGTCGGGTATTTTACGAACCTTAATGCGGCTTGAAATTCTCCCACAGAGCTCATATTTGGTAATACCCTGATGTATAGAATGAGTAAAAATAATTAGGGGTTAGTCATTTGACCAATCCCTTTCAAAAATTCCGACCGAAGATAGAGGTCCTCAGAAACATGTAACATGTACCACATCCTACTATTGATACATAATAGTCACTGCAGACATTACGAATAATGCAAAGCTAAAAGTTAGGACTTCTGTAAATAAAAGGTGAAAGTTTTGATGTAAACAATCGTTGTTCATTTTTATAACCAATATTTATATAGAACCTAGTTCGAGCTGAATTCACCTTTGCGTTTCTTTAGCAATTTTTGTGTTCCCTTTACGGAAAAGAAGGTCCAATTATACTGTCCTGCCATCTAGTGGTGTACGGGATCGCATAGCACACCTCGCCAGTAGATGGTAGAACAATATAATTGGTCGAGATTTAACTGTATTGGAACACCACAGTGAAGCCAAAAATTATTAATTTTTAGATGAGTCGTATTCCTCATCTAAAAATTAATAATATAATTGTTGTTTCTCTTAAGCAGGGCCTGTTAACTCAGATAGGAAACCAGGAGACACATTAAGGTTCGCGAAACACCCGGGATCTAAAGGTACATTTTGAGCGCTGCATACGCCGGATTCAAAACCGCCAATATAATTATTTTGGCTAACGTGTTGCATATTAATATATAAAATAACTTCTGCTTAATTCAAAATTTAGTAGCTATTGTATTATTTTACTACTTATGAAGTAGTTTTCGTAATATTATTGGCCTGTTATCGACCTTATTTGAGCTCAATGTGCGATATGAATAAGACACTACATTGGCTAACCTGTAAATATTTGAATTAAAGCTTTAACGGAAAGGAGGCTAAGCCAAATTAAGTTCTGGATACAATTTTCATCGATTTGTGAAATTGTAAAAATTTGAAAGAACTACGAGAACGTATGGGTAGCAGGAAGAACGAGAATAGATTTTCACAATGACCTATTGGTAAGTAAGATTTAGCATGTAGCTAAATACCGACAATTAATATGACATAACCTGAAATGTGCCTTAATACATATTCATGCATAGTTAAATTCTCTAAATTAATGTAGCACCATATAATGGAAAAAGTGTGTCGTTTTACATACAAACCCCTCGTGTGGGCTCCTCTTCGTGGTTGAGGGAGACGGTCAACAGGCCCACCCACGTGTAGGCCGTGCGTGGAGACCCGTGTCGGTGGAAAGGTTTGTCCTGGTGGTTGAGGGATGCGTATCTGAGCTCGTAACAGTTTTTTCTGAATTCGGGGAGGGTGCGCATTTCTAATACACTACTTTGGCTTCTGCTTCGCCTAAACGGGAGGTTAGGGACTAACCCACCCCTAATCAATCGGCCAGGACTAGGTATTGTACCGACCTCCAGGGTGAGTGGGACGGCGAGCTCGCTATATCCCCTGTGTAGCCCTGTCATCCCAGTGGGGTGACCCCTTGTTGGACTCCGTGGTGGGTGGGGAGCACTGGGGGATGAAATTTAGACCAACATTTATGGCTAAACAACACCCCCCAAAACACAATAAACGTGGAAAGGATTTAGTTGAAAACAGTGTTAAGCAAGTAGTTGAGTGTGGTCCTCGCTACTTAGTTATTAAACGAACGGAGGAAGGTAGAACGTTTTCTACGGTTAATCCGTTTATTATACAGAAAGGTCTTGACAAAATAGCTGGTGCTGTTAAATCATGTACAAAATCCAGAAATGGCACGCTGCTGGTGGAAGCAACTACAGCATCCCAAGCAGCAAAGATACTGAAAGCCAACATGCTGGGCAGTTATCCAGTCAAAGTGGAGATGCATAGGACCCTGAATACCTCGCGCGGTGTTGTAAACACTAGCGCGTTGGATGGAATGTCCAACGAGGATATTCAGGAGAACCTCCAGGAACAAGGCGTAACTGCGGTCTATCGTGTCCAAAGGAGAGAACGAGGGGATATGGTTCCCACTCGTACCCTGTTCCTGACCTTTGATCGGGTAGATCTCCCTCAAAGAATCAGGGCAGGATATGAAGTGATTGAGGTTAGACCATACATACCTAACCCTCTGAGATGCTACCAATGTCAGCGGTTCGGTCACACTAGTGCATTCTGTAAAGGCGCACCTACATGTGTCAGCTGCGGAGCCGGCATGCATGA
The DNA here is from genome assembly GCA_030765055.1 of Mantis religiosa. Classification (NCBI taxonomy): domain Eukaryota; kingdom Metazoa; phylum Arthropoda; class Insecta; order Mantodea; family Mantidae; genus Mantis; species Mantis religiosa. The sequence goes on along the minus strand of CM060951.1, from coordinate 196,199,826 downwards.
AAATGCATGTACATCACCTCCAGCATGCGTAAATTGTAGCGGTGAACATCCATCAAGTTCACGAGAATGTCCCCGTTATATTGAAGAGCGAGCTATTCAGGAGATCCGGGTTAAGGAAAAGGTTTCCTTTTCGGAAGCCCGGAAACTTCTATGTATCCTCAAGCCCTCTTCAACCACCTCCCGTACCTATAGCTCTGTGGCGGCTACTCCGTCACCGAAACGGGAGGCTGGTACCCAAACATCTGATATAAATGGGGCAACAATATCCGAGAAAGTTCTAGTGCCTAGATCGCAACCAAGAGCATCAGTAACACCATCTAAAACTCCGAGAACACAGACTACTGAAAATAACAAGTCAGTGAAGTCGCCTGACAAAGCATCCACGTCTAACAACAGGACGAAATTGCCCATTGTATACCAAGCACCAGAGATCAAGTTCAAGACGCAGTATGATAGAACTGCCTTCCTGAAAGAAAGCACAAAGTCTGCTCCAGAAAAGTCCAAGAAACGTAGCCCTAGAGCGTCTCCGAGATCATCGTCGGAGTCATCTTCTGGGGAGGACTACGACCGGCGACCGTCATCTACGTCGGTCGGAATTTCCAATCGCTTCGAGTCCCTCGAATCGAAGGTTGTAGAAGGAAAACCGTCCTCTTCCATAGAGGATATGGAGCATGAAACAGCTGACCACGCTGCTAAATCTGCAGCAAAGAAGAGGCAGGATAAACCTGCCGAAACTAGCCCTACACCAAAGAAAAAGGGCAAATTGATTCGGCCACCCATGAAGTCGTCTTAATGTAGACTACCTTTACATCTTATATCCCATAGTTCCAATGGCTATCCTACAATGGAACATACGAGGATTAAGAGCGCATCGACCAGAATTGGAACTTTTGCTCAGTAAGCATCACCCCTTAGTGGTATGCTTACAAGAGACTAAGCTACGACCACAAGACAACTTTAAAATCAGACGCTACACACCACTGAGGTGTGATGTTGAAACAGAAGAGGGCATTCCTGCACACGGGGGTACTATGATGCTCCTCAGGGATGACATATTTGTAGATCCGTTACAGCTACAGTCTGATTTACAATCTGTAGCTGTAAGGATTAAGCTGCCATCAATAGAATTTTGCATTTGCACTGTATATCTCCCGCCATCAGATGACCTCTCGTTAGTTGACCTTGAAGATCTGGTTTCCCAACTTTCAACACCATTTCTAATAGTTGGAGACTTTAATGCCCATCACCCACTTTGGGGCTCAAATCGGGCATGTTCGAGAGGCAACCTCATTGCAAAATTCCTGGAGAGCAATAACTTGGTTCTCCTGAACACCGGAGAGCCCACATTCCTCTCAGACGCGTTTAACACCTATTCGCACATCGATTTGGCAGTGTGTTCATCCCAGTTAGCTGTTTCATTACAGTGGAATGTCATCTCTGATTTACATTCCAGCGACCACTTTCCATGTCTTCTTAGTCTCTTAGCACAAGATGTGTCTCCCTCACGTATCCCTAGATGGCGCTTTGATCGTGCCAACTGGAATCTTTACACCCAGTTGGCTGTCTTTGAATACAACGAGCACGATTCTGTGAATGATTTAGTCGATCATCTCACAGAGAAAATTCTTTCCGCTGCAGAACAGTCTATTCCACGTTCGGCTACCCAACCCGGTCGATTTCCTGTCCCATGGTGGACCAACGACTGCCGGAATGCTATTCGTGCTCGTAGACGTGCTCTAAGGGTATTCCAACGACACCCTACGCTAAGTAATCTAATTGAGTACAAGAAAGCGCGCGCAAAATCTAGGCAAATAATTAAGGATAGCAAAAAGACCTCATGGAACAAATTTGTATCATCTTTTAACAGATGTACACCCTCATCTGTTGTATGGGATAAATTAAGGCGCGTGGCCGGAAAATCAACCCACTTGCCAATCGCTGGTCTGAAAACAGCTGCAGGAGTTGTTGTTGATCCGTTTGTTGTGGCTAACACCTTCGGCTGTGCTTTCGCTCAGGTGTCTAGCTCATGCAATTATGCTCCTGAGTTTATCTCAATTAAGACTCAGGTAGAATCTCAAGGTTTCGTGTTTAGTTCCAGAAACCTTGAAGACTATAACCGCCTCTTCATCTTGGCAGAGCTAGAACATGCTCTTTCGTCATCACGACTGACAGCACCAGGACCGGACGGAATCCACGTTCAAATGTTACAACAGCTCTCACCTGAAGGTAAGGCATTCCTGCTCGAGGTGTATAACCGTGTTTGGGTTGATGCCACGTTTCCTGAAAAGTGGCGAGAAGCTACCATTATACCTATCTTGAAAGCTGGCAAGGACCGTCACCTCCCTTCTAGCTACCGCCCTATTTCCCTCACCAGTTGCGTATGCAAGGTGATGGAACGCATGATAAATGGGCGGTTGGTATGGTGGCTGGAAACGCACAACCTACTGAATAACATCCAGTGCGGTTTCCGACGACGCCGTTCAACAGTGGATCATCTTGTGTCCATGTCGACACAGATTATGAACGGATTTCTTAAGAACTGTCAAACAGTCGGAATATTTTTTGACCTCGAAAAGGCTTATGATACGTGTTGGCGGGCAGGGTTGCTACGTACTCTGCACACCTGGAATATACGTGGACGCCTACCACTCTTCCTTCAGGAATTCCTGAAAGACCGCGTATTCCGAGTAAGGGTTGGCTCGGTTTTTTCGAACCTTTTTGTTCAGGAGAACGGTGTACCACAGGGGTCGGTACTAAGTGTTACGTTGTTTGCTATTGCGATTAATTCTATCTCGAAATGTGTACCTCCAGGTGTCTCGTCATGCCTATTTGTAGACGACTTTGCCGTCTACTGTACATCTCAGCGCACTCCGTTTTTAGAGCGCCGTCTTCAGACCACCTTGGACAACCTTAAGAGTTGGAGTTTAAAAAACGGCTTCCGTTTTTCCGCTGAGAAAACCATCTGTGTAAACTTCTGGCGTCAGCAGAGTCGACTACCTCCAAGGCTCCGGCTAGGCGCTAATCTACTACCTTTTGCAGATGAGACGAGGTTCCTTGGATTGATATTTGATAGAAAACTTAGTTGGTCGTCGCATATAGCACAACTGAAAGCACGATGTGACCGATCTTTGAATATCTTGCGGGTACTAAGTGGAAAATCGTGGGGAGCGGATCGTGCAGTGTTATTGCGACTTTATCGGGCACTCATCCGTTCCAAATTAGACTATGGTAGTATCGTTTATGGCTCAGCACGACCATCTGTGCTGAAGAGATTAGACACAGTCCATAACTGTGGCATACGTATAGCTGTTGGGGCATTTCCAACGAGCCGAGTTATAAGCCTGTATGCTGAGTCTGCAGAACCTCCTCTGCAGTACAGGCGCAACATGTTATTAGCCAATTATGGCTGTGGACTTAATTGCATGCCCACACATCCATCGTTTACGCCGTTCTTTAATACCTTCATGGACGTGCGTTATAGGAACACTACTATGAAACCAAAGCCACCTGGTTTTCGTTTCCGGGAGCTCCTTAGACATCTTGATACTGACATGCCCAAGATGTATCCTAGGGGGGAGAGGACATATCCTCCTTGGTTGTGCAGAGCGTCCCCGGTTGATCTGGGCATGACTAAATATGATAAATCTACCATGTCTATGTCTAGTATCCGCACATGTTTTTTAGAATTTTTATCGCGATATGAGGACCATTTTGTAATTTATACTGATGGCTCCAAGAACTCAAATGGCGTTGGTTGTGCTTACGTGTGTGGAACCGAACCCTATACATTCGGATTCCACACTAGCACTTCCATTTTTACTGCAGAGCTTTATGCAATATACCGGGCCATTTTACACGTACGCCGACGAAAGTTGGGGGACTGCTTAATCCTGAGTGATTCCCTCAGTGCTCTTCAAAGCCTACGGCAGCTGTACAACTACCACCCTATTGTGCAGCGTATACAGGATGCCCTCCACGTTTTACACGCTTCTGGCGTTAACGTGGTGTGTGCATGGATCCCTGGTCACGTAGGCTTGCGGGGGAATGAAATGGCGGATTCAGCAGCCAAGACGGCTATCATGAAGCCCAGGGTTCGAATACCATCTGTGACATCGGAAGACTTTAGGGCCGAATTGCGGAGAGCTGTGCAAACCTGCTGGCAGGAAGAGTGGTCTGCTCTCCGCAATAATAAACTTAGATCTGTCAAAGAACTTCCGATTCCCTGGGTTACCTCCTGTCGGTCATCTCGTCGCGAGGAGGTGAGTTTGGCTCGGTTACGAATTGGGCACTGCATTTTTACTCATAGTTTTCTTTTTAAAAAGGAGCCTTCTCCACTATGTCCGTTTTGCAATGAAGCGTTGTCTGTACGACACGTGCTGCTAGAGTGTTTTCACCTAGCAGACCTTAGGACGTCTCTGCAGCTGCCGGTCAGCTTTGCAGAAATATTAGCGGACGATAACGCAGTAGTGAAGAAGGTTTTTAGGTTCTTTTCGAGATTAGATTTTAGGATTTAGCAAATAGAATTTATGGTTTTTGGATGACATTTTTATTTTATTTATTTATTTTTTTTTTTTTTTTCAAGGCGTATGTATTTTTTGTCTTTTTTAACATATACTGTTTTTAGAATAATTTATATCTGGCTTTTGCCATGACCAGTTTCATTTAAAAAGGGCGCTGATGACCTCTGTAGTTGAGCGCCCTTATACTCATCATCACTCACTCACTCACTTTACATACAAAAGCATTAGTTTCATTAACCTTATTACTTTATTACTGCAATAATGGAATTTTCTGTTTTTTGTCTTTCAGGGGTCATCCATCATCTCAGGCTACCAGGAATACGATGGTAGAAACCAGAGTGCAGGATTATTGGATACTGTGTATGTTTCTTGTTTTGGTGATGTGCAATGATCTTCAGGAACTTTAGTAATGTAGCACAAAGCATTCTTTCCCACGTATACAGCAATTTAATGTGGCATATCAAATATTTCTGAAAGTTTGAGTTTCATTTCATATCAGTGGAAAATTTAACAAAACCTATGAGGATAACTGTGGCCAACAAGGAAAAGTGAAAAGTGAAGTCTTTTAGACAGTTGATTGGGTGTATTAGTTTTTGTGTTTGTACTTGTAGTTTTAAATTTAAAATATATAAGTCATATATAAGTCCATGTAAGGTAAGTAATATGCAGTTTAAATTACTGAAAAAATAGCTGTGAATTTTCAGATATACCAAAATTAGCATCATCTGTCTTTATGTATAATCTAGGTGGCTTAAATTAAAATATGTGGGCGAGATGCTTGATATGAATTTTATAAACTTTTTCTTTAAATTGCAATGATAAGTATTTTGAAGAATTAAGTTCTCTTAACCTTACTCATCAGTGTATATCTACATCATTGATCAAGACTGTCACAGCTTTTAACAGCAATTAAAAGTATGATCTGAGATTCCATAAACCTAATTTGTTCTATATTGTTTAATGCAGTAGTCACTATGCAATATTATTCTACACACTACACTAAATTATTTACCTGAATAACCATCTTTGAAGAGATCTGATGGGATTAGAATTTATTTGAAAAAGCTTTACAAATTTTTAGGTGTAATTGTGCATTGCAAGGAATGATTAAAATGCCATTGTGTCACCATCATTATATGCCACTTTTAATTTTATTTCTAATTTTCCAGTTATTCTTAAAACATGCACAATGTCAGCTAGCTAGGACCTAAACACAGTGTGGCTTGATCTCAAATTAGTAAAGCTTCACAATAAATAATAGGTTATAAATCCTCTTCCTTGTTAACACACACACACATACACACACACACACACACACACACACACACAAATGGGTTTAGAAAAATAACAAGTTAAAGTGATATTTGCACAGCATTTATGTATTCTGTGGTACATCTGTTCTCTACATGTACTTGCCACCATTTATGAGTAATATTGGTACACAATTTCTGTAATGCTAACCATTTTAAGGGTGATATAACGTTACTAGCGTGACCCACAGAAATGTTACATGTGACATGAAACTACACTGTTAAACATCCTCTCATTGTTCTAATTTGGAATGAAAATCTCAATCTTTGTCATGGAAAAAAGATGTTTAACGTAATATATGAGCCATTCGTTACATGCAGTGATGCGAAGCCACATAATTTTGAAAAGTAGATAAAACTGCACATTATTTTGCTATATAATGCACTTCTTGTTTCTTTGTAGTGAACACATAAGGGAATTATGAACTGTCAAAAGAAATAATGTTTAGATGTGTGAGCAAATAAATTGCATTACTAAATTATTTTCTATTAGCTACTCAAACACACAGTTCCATCATTAACTTTAGTAATAAAGTTAAATAAATTCTACTTCTCATTAAGAGTAATAAAAAAATGAGTTGTATGCAAGTGACATGAGAACCTTATATTTTGCATATGCAGAAAGTCTAATGAGGTATGGCATTATGTTTTGGGGGGATAGTAAAGACTGTCACTTGGTTTTTAAAGTACAAAAAAGGATTGTTAGATGCCTAATGTCAGGAAAAAATATGACTCCTGCAGGAACTTCTTTAAGGAATTGAAAATCTTGACTCTGCCCAGTCTGTATATATAATGTTTGCTATGTTATACAAAACAAAACCTTGAAAATGTCACCACAAATAATCAAATACATCATCATAACACCAGAGGTAAAACAGACTTAAGAACAATAACACATAGAACTACACTTTATTCCAAAGGAGTTAGGTATCCAGCAGTCACTCTGTATAATAAACTACCAGCCAATCTGAAAAACATAAAATCCATGCGGTGTTTCAAGCTATCGTTGAAAGAAATTTTATTAAGTGATTTAAATTATGATATAAGTGAATTTCTAGATACACTGTAGCTGGCCATATAATTGTATATATTTGTGATGCATTTTAAATGCTGTGTAGTTGTAGAGCCATGCAACTATATATATTTATGAGTTCATGCTTAGATCTTATTAATTACACTTGATGCAACTTATTTTTTTATACTTATATTATTTGTATTGTTCTAAATATTTGTATTGACATATCCAATGTCATTGTATTGACTTAACGGATGAATAAAACTACTACTACTACTACTACTACTACTACTACTACTTAAGTAAAACTACAAACAGCATTAATAGTTCACAGTGTAATCTTTCATTGAGTTATTTATTTGACACACATTCAGTTGTATGTCATGGACTGAGAGGTTTACACTATGCAGAGGGCTCCATTTGGCATCTTAGATATAAAGTACATTGCCTAAAAGTCTTATCAAGTTAAAGCAAGCCATTTATCCAAACAATTGCTCTGCACATTAAGCAAATTATACTTCACAGTCAGATAACTACATGAAATAATCTCTTATAGCTTTAATATAATTATAATTTTTCATAATTTATTCTGCACTTGTGAATGTTAATTCAACCAATATAAAATAGTGCCATTTATGAAATTTATGTCACCAGTTGCCAATACTGACTTCTGTACTAATTTGACATTATTAATCTTATATGAATCATTAACAGAGCTGCTTTGTTGTCATTTTAAAGAAATAGTGCTATATTTTGTACATAGTTGTTGTTATCATTTCAAATTTATATACATATTTCTTTAGGGTTTTTTTTTCACTGTTATTCCAGGGAATTTTTCAACATTCTGTGTACAAAGAAATTGCATTACATATAACATTATGGTATCCTTACCTGTTTTCCTGTATCTACAGAATCATTATTTTAGTGTTAAGTTTTCTTTATTTTAAGTGTTACACTAAGAAGATTGAGTGAAAGAGGATACAGATGTCTTGTATAATCTCAACAGCATCTTAAGTAATCTCACTCTCTCAATTTTAAAATTTTAATTGTTTTTAAAGACAAAATTATCAATTTGCAGCAGAAATAAAGATATAATGCTTTGTGGAAGTCAATTATTCATATTAACAGGAAAAGTTCAAGTGGATTCTTGACTTTTTTTCACAAATTGGACAACTTCTTTTGAAGTCACATCTCGCACACTGATGAATAGTTTATCGCACATTTCCTCAGCGTATTTGACGCGTATTATCCTAATATGAAATAGTTGAAATGTGCCGTAAACTATTCATGTGTGATGAGAAGTGATTTCGAAAGAAGTTGGATTCTATCAGTCAGTGAAAACGGGAGCCGAAGGGATGGGGAAGCGAATGCACCATAGCTCGGTCGCAATAGAGGCTTACACCGGCCGTAGTTTCCAAGGTCGCCGGGGTCTAAAGGTTTAGGAAATAGTGCCCTATGCGTCTTCAGTTTTTTACATTTTACAGGGAGTTGAGAATCTGGTATTAATCTCTGCTCTTAAGTAAACGGAACTGAAATATTGCTTTAGAAACTCAAAATCCAATTCACCTTATATTACTTTCTAAACAAATGTTATGAATACAATAACATTAACATAAATATTTTCACTTCGTTATTACAAGAATCGTAACCTTTAGCACTGCAATACCACAACCACCCAGCGTTGCACAATGTACTTTCAATCCTTATATTACACTATCATTCTTAGCTGATCTAACCTCAAAAGTTACGACGGTTAAATGTATTTATAGGGCTTATAAATAAATTGACCAACTAATTGGCAGTATTTCAAAATTCATTAAGCAAGCACTATTTATCAAAATAAATACTTTTGTCCAGGCTATCAAATCTACAGAACTACTTAACTGCCTCAATAACGTCATCCCTGGTTTTATTTGGTGATTAAGTGATCAAATATTATTTCTTTTTTTTTATTTATGACCTCCAAGGTTTAGTTATATCAGATAATACCAAAATGATCTGCTACAGCTGACTTATCAAACTGATTATACGAGACCTGTTCAACACAGAATGATCACTTTTTTTTTTTTTTTTTTTTTTGCCAACGTATCATTGCTCATCCTCATAATTTTGATGGTCCTCAAAATAGTCTCCCCTAAGTGTGATGCACTTGCCCCAGCATTTCTACCATTTATTGCAACTTAATGCAGTGTTTGAACACTGCCATGTCATTTGTAATACATACTCTCTCTCAAAAGTAAACAATTAGAAATACCAAAAAAATTGTCATTCATCCTCTCTCTATCTCTTCCTCACACACACATACACACACACACGCACACACACACGAACGCACGCACGCACACAAAACATAATTCTTCAAAATAATCGAAGTTGTCATCAAAATATTCATCTATACTGTAATAGGCTCTGCTTAACAAGAATTTAGTCAGTTTAGATTTAAACTTAGCAGCTGACACAGTTCCGGAAGCTTATTAAGTAGTTTTGGACCAAAGTATTGGGGCTTATGTTCAAATAGTTTTAGCCTGTGACCTTTAACTATATAGTTATTCTTTCCCCTTGTTTCATATGTGTGGACATCGGAATTTGCGGAGGTTATTTGCCTGTTAAGTACTAAAAGTATTGTTTGCAGAATAAATATGCAGGGAAGATTAAGTATGTTTAATTTTTTAAAATACAGCCTGCATGAACTCGTACCAGGTATCTGATACCTCTTTTCTGTAGGAGAAAAATTCTGTTAAAGTGTAATTTGGAAGTGTGTCCCCACAGCTCGATGCCATAAGAAATGTGTGAATATATTAATGCAAAATATACTAATGTACTACTGAGTGAAAATTGGCTAAATATCGCAACACAAAATGTCCTGAGCTTAATTTACTTTCTAGTTTTTCAATGTGGTTGTTCCAAGTTAACTTGTCATCAAGGATTAAACCTAAAATATTTACATTTTTTACACGCTGGACTAGACTATTGCCCATATTAAGCTGAGGTTCGAAAGGATGTCTCTTAAAATCAAATAGAATTAATTCGCTTTTTTTGTGCATTGGTACACAGCCTGATATCAAAATACTGTGCCGCGATATTGGAGGTCAAATTTTAATCGATTTCTACATTTCTTTATCAGCAGGTTTGAGTTAATATTCTACAAATGACAAAATTCAATTTATTTTTAGATTTTATAATCTTTCTTCAATAAAATAGAAGGGACAGCTTTATTTTTCATGTTTATAAAGTGAATTTTATAGCTTTATCTTGTAAATTTAAATGTTTATCAGGTACAATTGTAAATAAATAATTAACATATTTACACATATATTCAAAGAAAATTCTTTAATTGAATTTCAAAAAGCTAATGAAAAGATCAACAAGTAATTTTTTATAAGCATTATTTTACAGTTTCCTGTTGTGTCAGGGGAACCTAATTAAATGTGGCAGAATCCATTTTGTATCTCCTTTGTGTATTACTTGCTTCGTTGTGTCAATCTATCTCAAGTATGTGAACTTTCAGAAATTCCAAAGCTATGGCAGTGCTTTTGTACAAAAATCAATTCTCTTTGATTTACATAGAATCGCTTTGCTCACAATGGGCAGCATCTGTAATCTTTGAGCAAATTCTTTGTATATGAAAATTTATGAACTCCTTCTTTACCTTGCAGTGATAAATATTTTGGAACATTAAATTCTTTCAAACTTACTCATCATTGTATACCTCCATTAGTGATAAGGAATGTGACACCTTTAAATAACATTAAAAAAATATATCCTGAGATTCCATTAACTCAATTTGTTCTCTCTTGTGTAATGCAGTATCATTGTATACACTACACAAAATGATGTATCTGAATAACCATTTTTTAAAATATTTACATACTTTAAAAATAAAATACTGATGGCTCATGAAATCTATTTGGCTTATTACCTTTTTCAAGTCAGCCAACCTAGTTCAAATCTAAATCATTAGTGATTTGATTGAGGAGTAAAATACTAATGAAGCACAAAAACTCCATCTGGTAATCTATTTAGGTTTTACAATCGTTACAAATTTTGAATTGAAAAGTTGACAAAACCTATGGTGTAAAGAATTTACATAATAATATTGCAAAAATGCAGCCACTGAATACTGCTTTTCAATAAAAATCAGGGCATTACTGGCCTTTAATGCCACTTAACAGGAGTCCAGCTAGTGTTTGCATGTCATGCATTTAAATTAAATAAATGAATAAATGAGTGAGTGAATGAGTGAGCAAGTGAGTTTTTTTGACAACATACCTTTACTCATCCTCATAATTTTGATGGTCCTCTCAAAATAATCTCGCCTGAATGCGATGCACTTGACCCAGTATTTCAGCCAGTCTTCAAAGACATGCTGGAAACCTTTTTTGAGAGATCCTTCAAAATCGCCTCCGCAGGCTTCACCACTGCTTCTGATGATGGATAATGCCTCCCACGAAGGCGTTTCTTCAAGTTAGGGAATAGAAAAAAGTCACATAGGACTAAATCCGGACTATAAGAAAGGTGAGGGATGCACTTCACGTTGATTTTTGCAATATATTCAGCAACAACATTGGCAATATGTGGCCTCGCATTATTGTGGTGTAGCATCCAGCCTGCTTCACAGAAATGTGGTCTTTTGCACCTGATATGGATTTGCAATGTTTTCAGGACATCCCTGTAGTATTGTCCAGTTACTGATGTGTGTGCAGCTACAACATGCTGATAAACCATTCCATGAATATCAAAGTATGAGATAATCGTAATTTTCCCAGCAGAAGCAACCACTTTTGCTTTTTTGCGGGTTGGTGATGAAGGAGATTTCCACACTGAGCTTTGCTGTTTGCTCTCAGGATCAAAATGTAGTAGCCCACTTTGATCAGCAGTGATTACGTTTGGAAGAAACTCCGGATCTTCCTCTAACAAAAATTTTAATTGCATTTTACCTCCATTGCAGCGGTAGGCGATACTGAACATGTCTGAACTTGCTTGGGTTTCACAGTCAGAAACCAGAAGTACCAACAATGAAACTACTACGACGTGTTTGTTTAACATTAAGCTAACAGCAGATAATAAGATGCGAAAACTTATGACTGTAAAAAATGATGATCATTCCTTATTGAACAGCCCTTTATTCTTTATTGAATACTGAAGAATATTGAATATTCTTCATATTCATATTTATTGCAACTTCATGCAGTGTTTGAACACTGCCATGTCATTTGTAATACATACTCTCTCTTAGAAGTAAACAATTAGAAATGTCTAAACAATTGTCATTCATCTTCTCTCTCTCTCTCTCTCTCTCTCTCTCTCTCTCTCTCTCTCTCTCTCTCTCTCTCTCTCTCTCTCTCTCTCTCTCTCTCTCTCTCTCTCTCTCTCTCTCTCTCTCTCTCTCTCTCTCTCTCTCTCTCTCTCTCTCTCTCTCTCTCTTTCTCTCCCTCTCTCACACACACACACACACACATATATATATATATATATATATATATATAAAACATAATTCTTCAAAATCATCAAAGTTGTCATCAAAATATTCATCTATACTGTAATAGGCTCTGCTTAACAAGAATTTAGACAGTTTAGATTTAAACTTAGCTCTGTTTGCTCTCAGTATCAAAATGATATAGCCAAATTTCATCAGCAGTGATTACGTTTGAAATAAACTCCGGATCTTCCTCTAACATCAACTTTATCTGCATGCAGACCTGCATGCGAATGTGCTTTTTGGAATCAACAGTCTTGGAACCCATCGCGAACAAACACGTCTCATGTGTAATGTTTCTGTCACCAACGTGTGGGTGGCACCCAAAGAAATGTTCAGTATTTCAGAAAGTGATCTTAAGGTAATTGGTCGATCCTCTCTCACAATGGCAGCAGCAGTGTTGATGTTTTCTTCCGTAAGAGCAGTAACTGCAGCACCGGGTCCACCTTCCTTTGAAATTGATTGTCTCCCCTCTTTAAACATTTTAAACCACCTTCGAGCTGTGCTGTAGGGAAGAACAGACTCTCCATAAGCCTCCTGTAACATTGTATAGGCCTGAACTGAAGATTTGTTGAGACGAAAGCAGAATTTCAAAGCTGCATATTGTTCCTTGTGTGTTACCTCCATTACAGCGGTAGGCGATACTGAACATGTCTGAACTTGCCTGGTTCTCAAAGGCGGGAATCACAGGTACCAACAATGAAACTACTATGGTGTGTTTGTTTCACATTAAGCTAACACAATATAATAACATTAAATTTTAGTGAAAAAAAATTATGATCATTCTTTATTGAACAGCCCTCGTAAATAGCCCATAGCATCCTTTAAGGGTAAGGGCCCACTAATGGGGTCAGCTCGGACATTTCTTACAGGGTGAGAATCTCCCTGATATTAAATTACTGTTAATTTTTTCATAGCTTAAATAAAGATAATCTACTTACCTTTAACACAATGTATAGGCCAGAAGTCCAGACAGGATCTTGTAAAACTGGTTGCAACTCTGCAATTAAATCCAAAATATCCAGCTTTTGAAATTGAAGTAATCAAATGAACAATATATATTTCATAACCTAATAGAGCCATTATCATATCTTTTATAGATTATTCTGTATGATGACTGCCCCACCATCTACAAAGAGCTTTAGCATAACTGAAAGTGTAGCTATTTTACACGATAACCCTTTCTTAAACTAAGCACTTTCTTTTAAAGTTCTTTTCACTGTGACAGTATCGGTGCATACAGTCATGAATATTGTTGCTCCAATGGCAAGACCTAAGTAACGTCTCCCCATCAGAAGAAGGCAATTGGGGTCCTAGACGGAGAGGACCTTGAACTGTTTATGTGCTCTAGTAGTAGATTTGTTTATGAGTGTATGAGAGTGTATATCAGTCACCCATGCTGCCAGATCTAATGCTCGCTTCAGTAACTGCTGTGATAGGTATTATGTAATGATGGGTAATGTGACAACTAGGGGGCAGATTTTGCCCTATTTGCCTATTTCATTCCTTTGTTCAGGAACATAGGCTTTTAAGTTATAACCATATCTCCTACAATTATTAGCCTAATTTCTTAGTTTTATAGTGCCTATAAATGCCTATAATGTTTATTAGTGCCTAAAACTGCCTTTTTAGCCAATTTCTTCTGTTTGTAATTTGTGACAACAGCTTTTGTATTTGTTGGTTCAATGTGAAGTTTTCAGGGATGAGAAATTTCTTACTAGTGCACATTTGATATACAAAAAGTGGTTTATTAAGGAGAAACATCTGTGTAAATTGGCCCAAAACTTACAACAATACCAAATTTAGTTTACATTTGGTCTTAAAATTAATATAGACATACTTCAATAATATAACATTTTTTTTCTAGCAGCATAAAAGAAAATGTCACATGACTAAATAACCCTAAACCTGTATCGTAACTGCTATTACATAATTTTAACCTCAGATTTGTCAGATTCCATATTTTCTACATTTTACTAAATTCAAAATGTTCCACAGGATGCAGTTTTCTATTAATCTGTATGAAATTCTAAAAATGCCTGTAAGGACAACTGCATATTAAGTGTACCCATTTACTTTGTTGTCTTTTTGTTATTTGTATTGAAAAGGATTATAATGCTTACTTCTTACTGAAAACGCTTAGGCAATTTTTTTTTTAAATAGTTAAGAATATTTTTTCCCTTCGTTGATATGGCAAAGACAAATATTTCACATAGGTAAAAGGGTGGAGGAACTCACACCCCAAGCATTTTTTATTTAAAATTACAATATGTGGAACATTTTGAAAATGATTCGTAATTTTGACAAACTGTTAATCCCTCAGAAATTTTTGTAACTAGAAAGCTGAAACTTGGTATTATTCCATTCTTGATTGATCACAAAAATAAATGGTATAAATTTGAAACAAATCTAACAAAAGCTTCATATATTTCAATTTTCATCCTTAAACCCCCCCCCCCCAAGCCCATGTTTTTGTTTTTTGACATAGTTAATTACTCCACACCTTTCTGCACATTATGGTTCTTACTTAGTGAAGTGGATTTATATGTATTTTAATTATACGACAATATCTGTTATTTTAATTTGCTGTGGAGCCATTTATGAAATCTGGAATAAATGTATAATTATTTCGCCTAGCAAACCGCAAAATAGTATGTGTTTGGCATTTTTTTTTTTTTTTTTTTTGGTTAATTTACATCCTCCAACATTAAGTCATGTCGGACAATGAATGGAATGGATAAAATGATACTCAAATGAGCTTGGGGTGCATGGAGCTTGGAGTTACCTGTCATTCGTCTTTCAGGATAAGGGAAAACCCCGGGAAAAACCTTATCCAGGTAACCCACCCTGACCAAGATTTGAACTCTGGACCTCTTGAACGTAAGGCAGACATGCTACCACCACGCTACCAAGGCGGGCAAATTTAGCAAATTTATATAGAATAAAAAGTCGGCCGTAGCACATCACTTCTGGTCTGAGAATCACAACATAAAACAAGAAATAGAACTGATCAAACAGGCAAAGAAACTTCTGGAACTACGGACTTGGGAAAACCTATTTATTACGAAGAAACAGGACCTCTTGATGAATTTTGAAATTCCCACCGTAGATGACGTCATCAAACTTACCAGAACATTAGATGGCAGCACGACACCAAGCCAGATGCAGACATCGGATGCATCATCAGTCAACCACAGAACTGGCGATAGGGAAGAAGTTCCGAGAAACTAGGCTTCATCAAAAAACTTGTAAGTGGAGAAAAGCATATACAAGGTTGACTCATTTGCCTAATTTTAGGAAATTTGTTGCAGCATATGTTGCAATGATTGTCATTTTGTTATAGTGCATTTTTAATGCATTTTAAGAGCCATTTTACCAAAATTGTGAATTTCTAAGTGTTTACTTAGCAAATTGTTAGTGTCTATTTAAATGCCTATTTTGCCAATTTTTAGTACCTTTTTGCTTGCCTATATCACACATTTTTAGTGCCTATAAATCCGCTAACTAGAGACAATACTATGTATTTTACATTAACCTAGCATCCTTATCATTTCTGGATGGCAAGCATAAACATTATGTGGGCAGCAAAAGTGGTTACATTGTACATTTCTCTGCTTTGCCTCCTTGTGTTGTATACATCACATGCTATTATTCAACTTTCCTGAAAACTGCACAAAATGATACTTCTGTTTTACTTAAATCCTGAAAATCATTTAAATTACCAAACTTCATTAAAGAAGGATATGGTAGGACATTGGTATTGGATACTTTGCAATGATTTGGTCTGGACTGGATTGGTTTACTTCATGTTAACTTATACAGCATCTACTTACACAAAATATTTCCCCTGTAGAAGAGGGTTGAGCTTTCAGGTGAATTAAACTAGCAATTAATATAATTTTGAGTCAAACTAATACTCAATGCTCCACTTATTGCTAGTACTTACCCAGAACGCATTTCGTTAGGATCTTCCTAACATCATCAACTGATGTCGACTAATGGATGTTGGTTTGCTGAACTCATTGGAGGCGACAGGTGCGTCTCTGTCGGTATGTTGATGAACTTGACGTTTGGGTTTTCTTCATAGGTAGTGTCGAAATTAAACAATTTTCTTTCATATTTCTTTATGAAAATGTTTTCCCACGTGGTTAATGCAGCTGGACCTTGGACATGTTTTAATAAGTGGATTTCTCATTCTATATCATGATTCTCCTTCCAAAAATTGTACGCTACCACAAATGTATCTATTTCTTTGTTCCTGATGTTCCTAAAATGCTTTTTAAGCCTAATTTTCAAGTTCCTTTTAGGTTTTCCAATGTGAAAGTTGTCACAGCCTTTGCAGTTTATCCGGTACACACCTGATTTTTTGTCTGTGGATATCTCCTTTGTATTGTGTGATTTCAAAATGTGTTGTACACTAAATTTGTTCTGTTGGGCCAAAGTAATATTGTGCTCTTTGAAGGGTTCTTGGAAAAGTTGTGTAGCTCTGAGATGATATGTAAATTTTCTGTATGAAGTTTCATTGCTGATTGGGGAAAGAGTAGTTACTTGCTTGCATCTTTGTTGTCTTTTGAATTTGTCAATTTTCTTTTTGACCAATTCAGCTCTGAAGCCATTGTATCGTGCAATGTGAATGATATTATTGTACTCTTTGATATATTCCATCTTGTTTAAAGGTTAAACGTACATTGGTATAGATATGTGGATGGCATGTGGGCAATAGTAAAATAGAAACAAGTGGATGATGCATTAAAACTATTTAATTTACAAAATCCTGCAATAAAATTTTCCATAAAAAAAAGAGACAAACAATGAAATCCCTTTCTTAGATTTGAAACTTACCAGAAAACATACAAAACTTGAATTTGGCATACATAGGAAGGAACTACACACAGAAAATTTCATAAAAGCAGATGGATACAACCCAAGACAACACAAGCACGCTGTTATCAACAGTTTAACATACGGGCTGGTTAATGTACCTTTAAACAAGATGGAATATATCAAAGTGTACAGGTTTGAAAGTTTCAAAGTTATCAAAGTTGAAAGTTCAGGTTCTTATGATTAAAATAACAGTTAGTGCTAAAATGTCGTCAGCTGGGTAATTTATTGCTGTTATTATTACTACTGCCATTCAGAGAGCAATAAATCAAATTAGCAGCTACTGTAAGGAATCGGGGATAAGAATCAATATAAGCAAGTCAAATATAGTAGTACAATTCCTTTCTTGGAAGTTTTGAAAACAATGTTATTATAAATTAAAATTAAAGGGAGTTGATTAATGACACTAAAAGACACTTGCCTTTAAATGTTTCCAGAACATGTTTCAGAGACTTTGCCTCCATTCTCAACCAGCCTTTGGCTGGTTCTCATTGGTGTAGTTGACAATATTTTGTCATTGGTCTCCTCTGATGGCGGTTCAAGGAACTTGCTGAACAAATCTTTCTGGAGGATGTCAAAATTGAATACTTTGTTCCTATTTTTTGAAATGAAGATTTGTTTCCATGTAGATATTTCTTGTTTTCCTGATGTATGTTTTAGTAGTTTTGATTCTGGATTTATGTTGTGTTTGCAATAGTACCAAAAAACACATCAGTGATGCACTAAAACTTTTAAATATCCAAGAAAAAAGCATCAAGTTCACTGTAGAAATAGAAAAAGACGAGTATTTACCATTTTTGGATCTAAAAATAGTGAGAAATAAAAACAAACTAATCTTTAGCATTTACAGAAAACCAACACAGACAGACAACTACATAAAAGCTAATGGCTACAACCCAAGATCCCACAAAGAGGCAATCTTCAATAGTTTAGCACACATACTGGTCAACATCCCTCTCACAGCAGAAGAATACAAAAGAAAATACAACAAAATTATTGAAATAATACAAAAAACTGACTTTCCCAAATCATTAGTAGACAAAAAAGTGAACTTAGCAAAAAAGAAGAAGCTAATAAAGGAAGCCACAACCCTCTCAGCTACAGAAATTAATATGATTTTCAACAAATTCACTTACCATCCATGGGCCTTTGATAAATTCAAAAAAGGTCTTCAAAAAACATAACATTAAACTAGCACCAGTCCACCATTTCTCCTTATAAAACTTAATTTGCTCAAACATCAAAGATGTCATTCCATCTAACAAATAATGTGGTATATATCAAATTGAATGCAGTGACTGTAGTCAAATTTATATTAGAAAAACCAAAAGAAATTTAGAAACAAGAGCAAAGGAACACTTTAGAAACATAAAATATAAACAATTAGAAAAATCAGCATTTGCCACGCATTGATGGAAAATACCACAACATAAATCCAGAACCAAAATTACTAAAACATACATCAGGAAAACAATAACTATCCACATGGAAACAAATCTTCATTTCAAAAAAAAAATAGGAACAAAGTATCCAATTTCGACATCCCCCAAAAAGATTTGTTCAGCAACAAGTTCCTTGAACTGTCACCAGAGGAGACCTGTGACAAAATATCGTCAACTACACCAATGAGAACCATTTGATGGCCAGCTGAGGATGGAGGCAAAGTCTCTGAAACATGTTCTGGAAACATTTAAAAGTAAGTGTTGTTTAGTGTCATTAATCAACTCCCTTTAATTTTAACAAAAATAGTAGTGTTTAAGAAGGGTGATAAGTTAAGAGAAGATGAAAAGTGGTATCTAAATGACCAAAAAGTGGAGGTGGTAAAGGAGTTTGACTATTTAGGGATGAGACTGTGCTATAATGGAGGCTGGGGTGTACATGGGAGAAAGTTAAGAGTGAAAGGGAACATAGCGATGTCCGGGGTAAGGAGCCGTAAATATAAATTACCAGATATGTCAGTAAAGTGGCATGAAAGAATCTATGAAGCAATAGTAGAATCAAAAATGACATATGGTGTGGAGTTGTGGGGGGCCAATGAGATAAGAAATCATGTTGAACACGTATATGAACAGTTCTGTGCAGAGATACTAGGTTTGAATAAGTCAACGCCAAATGGAGTAGCTGGAGTGGAACTTGGAAGACCTTGCAGAAGTGAGGTAATTATAGTAAGATGTTTAAATATTGGTATAGTTGTATAAAAAAGGGATGATAATACATTAAAGATCTGTCTAGAACATCAGAAGAATTCGACATGTAAGGACAGCTGGTGGGCAGAGCTAGAGAGAGCCCTGGTCAAAATAGCATGAGAGAGAAGGAAATGTAAAAGGTTTTTGGACAATTATTAAGAATAGGTTAGAGGACATTGACAGACAAATCTGATAAGTAAGAAATCACTAAATGTATATCTGAAAATAAAGACAGAATGGGGAAGGGAAACATTTATAGACATATGTGATTGATATGAGAGGGAGGGTTTAGCTTGGTTAAGGACAGTAGCCACATTGAGAGGGGCTTCACCAAAGAAGTGCATTCCATGTACAAAGAAAATATCCTTAGAACATTATGTAGTGGAGTGTAAAGACATTGAAAACAGGAGGAAATTAATATGGGATAAGAACTGGGATAATAAAGGAGTTTACATAGTAACAATAAAAATGCCTACGTTGAAAGGAGAGAAAACTTTAAGGGAGGTGGAGAAATTTGCTGACAAAATCAAAGAGAAATGGTTGAGAAGGACAGGGAAGTAAGACACAATTAGAACATTAGGTCAAGGTCGTATAAGGGCTAGGATAGAGGTTAACGGTCGGGAAGCCAACACCACTATCAGCCCGTAATATAAGCAGCGGACAAATTTGTACCTAGATTAGAATTGTAAAACTTGTAACTGAGATTGAAAAATATGGAAGTACAACTAAATATTATTATTATTATTATTATTATTATTATTATTATTATTATTATTATTATTATTATTATTATTATTATTATTATTATTATTATTATTATTATTATTATATTACTACTGCCATTATGCAACACGTTCTTATTTTACTGCCAATCACTAAAAGTAAAATAAATTTATTTGCAGAATCAATATGTGGTATTGCAGAATTCATAATGCAGTCCTTATTTTTTTAAATAAGCATATTTTTCCAATTGCTTTAATAATTTCACCTCTGCATTTATTTTATGATTAAGTGACAAAAGATTATCTGCTACAGCTGATTTATCAAACTCTTTATATGTAATACTTCCAAAATGTGCTTTTTCTATTTTGTAATTTGTAATTTATTTCTCATATTTCCTTTTACATCCACAAATGGAAATACAAAATCAAGATTACAATTATAAAATCCATACTGGAAAACGCTGTGTATTCCTAAAACCTAAAAATCCTATCATGTTCCTTGCTATTGAATTATAATTCGGTCACCATACACCTAACCCTAGGTTTTTGTGTATTGGAGGCCCTCTACTCCTTTTTACACATTTTGCCATTTCACCTATCCTAATCTACATTTTTCTCTTAATTATACTTAGTCATCTCCCTTTAACTTTCTCTAAATAATTCCCTATATTTCTCTGTTCTTTCCCCCTTTTACTGACAACATTTTTCTAATTACTACTTGGCCCCCCCAAATTGTCTCATTTACATAGCCAGGCCTGCTCTCTCCATATCTTTGTTTGATTACAATATAATATACAATGGAAGTCTGCATTCTCTTCTCCACTAAGCTCCCTATCTTGACCTATAACTTTCAAGTTTCTCACTCCTGTTCCCCACCAAGCAAAACCTTCTCACCCTAACTTATTACATAAGTCTATATATCCTTCCCTCCGTCAGGTTGTTTTTATTTCTCTATATAACCTCAGTGAGCTTTTGTCACTTGTATTGGCGAAAATGTCTTGTCTGTCAATATCTTCTAATCTTATCTTAACTTCTTTCCAGAAGCCTCTCTATCCATACTCTACATTTATCCAAGAATGACCCGTACCTCTCTGCTTCAACACGTCATTCATTTTATGCGCCCAAAATCCACCCCAGTTACTTCTCTTCGGATTATTAAATAACCAAGGTAGGTTCTTAAATTCAGTGAATCTATTTTCTGTAAATTCTTTTAATAAATTTTCTATTACTTGACTTAAGTGATGAATGCTGATATTAGAATGTCAATTAAGTAATTTTAAGCAAGGAAGGTGAAGCATTACTTCTGTTCTAAATGTATCAGAAATAGATGCACTACACCTTTTGGACATATATACTAAAATAATGTTATCTTTGTCTTGCAGAGCAACTTCAAAGTCATTTACTCTGCTGGTTGTATCGCAGAGAAATGTCAAATCCAAGAGCCAAGCATCGTCAGTCAGTTCTCTATTGTTGTATACTAAAATATCAATTGCTATTATTAATATATTTAAGGATTTGCTTTTAAATTCTAGAACTGTACCTGGTTATTAAAGATATAATATTCAACTTCTCTCAAATTAAATAATTCCTTCAACAGTTTCGCATGAAAATGCCAAAATATTTATATGTGGCATGGTAAGTTTTCATATCTACTGTCCGTCTCTGTTAATGTGTTTCTGAACTTTTAATGATTGAGTAAATTTTATTTTATTAGTAGGTTGTGCTGCAATGCTCATAACAATAGTTTGCTATTCTTGTGCTTAAAACCTCCTTGTGTATGACACATATCAACTATAAATGCAGCAGACCAGCAGAAGATGCGAGTCACCCAGGTTTACCTGGGCAGGGTGTTTGCTGCTCAGCACCTAGCCACTTAGTGCAGCTTTATCTGGGCAGTATAAAAGAATTGTCTTGTGTCACAGGCAGCGGTAATTCTAGCCATATGTGGGCGCAATTGCCCCAGGCAGGAGAGGGGGGGGAGGTGTGCCCCCAGTGCTGGCTGCGCTCTTCCACCTGCCTGAGAGGCATCTGAGCACAGCCCGCTTGACAGGCCAGAGGTATGGGTTTTATCAAGCCCATTTCTGGGTTTGGGGGTACAGAGTCAGGGGAAAGTGGCCCTGCTCAGTTTAGTTTGCCCAGAGCGTCTCTGGGCAGCCAGTAACTCAAGGAACCCTATGGTCATACCGGCCCAGGGTATTCACCAGGTTATTGGGTTGGGAGACTAGCTTATTGTACATGGTACAGGTTCTCTCATGCACCACGTCTACAATATATGGGACTCCAGAGTAGGTGTGGAGGACATGGGACGGGAATCCTCGTCCAGTATCTTAGATAATTTGCAGCGCCCTGTTCTGGATGCACTGCAGCCTGCGAATAGTGGTGGGAGCCGCTGATCCCCAGACTTTGCAATGATACTTTGCAATTTTGCCCATACAAATTTCCTTTCTCTACGAATGAAATAGTACTTTGAAAATATCTTTAACTGCTGTTGTACCCATCAAAAGAGTTAAATACAACAGGTATTCATTAATAAAGAAATCTGCAGCCTCTTCTTGAATCAATAAAACCAACTATGTTATCTGTGCTCTCCTGAAGAATGGTAACTGAACATGCCATTAAATTCTCCATTTTACACTTCAGGTATTCTTCATTATAAGAAATCCATAACATTATTTATTGTGAGTCACACTATTCAACTACATTTTAATATTTTAAGGGATTAGTTTTGGAAATTGTTGCTTCCATTTCCAACGTCGAATGTCCGACTGTCATCTGTTGTATTTGCCTGCGGCCTTCTTTTTGGTGATGGAAGTATGAACTTCTTTATAAAATTGTTGACTGGCGGAATTTCAAAGTTTAGTACCCTGTCTTTATCTTTTCATATTAAGATTTCTTCCGAAGTTGTCAGTTTATCATGGTTTAGCTTAATAGTTTTGGATTTTGGCCATGGTTATTGTAGTATTTTCCAAAAGTGAAATGCTACAGTAAAAGGTTGGTGTCGACCATGTACCTTGTTAACATATATATAAAACAGCATCTAGACCTAACATTTGTGTGTCACTTAACACTTAGGGTTACCATAGTTTAAGGACGAAATTGGGTACACTTGATATTAAAGTCACCTCAGTATATCACAACACAGCTGGAACAAATGAGTTTAGAAAAATGATATGACATGTTAGGTGACATTTACACTGGATTGATGTATTCTATTGTCCATCTGTTCTGAACATACAATTGTCAACATTTATGAGTTATATTAGTACTAAATTTCTGTAAATTTACAGAAATTCTTTAAGGAGATGGAATAACTTAACCTTCTCAAAATAAATATAATATAAAGCAGGTACTAAATTTTTCTAAAAGTATCAAATTTATAATTGTATAAAAACATCTGGCATTATCAGTTTAGCTGTCTGAATTGTGATATTGGTATGTATTGGTAAATCTAAATATCATTTGGAAACTGGAATGCAAGAACATTTTATAAATATTAATTATTAACAGATAGATAAATCACCTGTAACAGACTACTTTTGTGTAATCTGATATGACTGAATGTTCGAGGGAACAAATTAAGAAAACTGAAACAAAGATAATGTTTGGTCACTTAATAACAAAATAAATCCAGAGTTGAAATCATTGAGGCAGTTAGTACACTCATAATTGTAATAGCGTGGAAAAAATATTTAGTTTCATTAAAAGGGATCGTTTAATGAATTTTGAAATACTGCCAATCGATTTGGTCAGTTTTTGACAACTCTGGTAAATAGGAGCCGTAGATGCAAACGATGATTTGCGAAACATGTCCTCAAAATAGGTACGAAAGTGAAGCAGATGTGTAAAAAGTACGACTCATCTAAAATTTAATAATTTTTCGCTTCACTGTGGTGTTCCAATACAGTTAAATCTCGATACATTTGGCCTTCATAATTTATTGAGGTTAGTGATCAGCTAAGAGTGATAGTATAATGTAACAATTGAAAGTGCATTGTGCCATAATGAGTGGTTGTAGTATTGCAGAACTTTATTGATTTAATACAAGAAATAATTGAACATTAAAATAATTAGCAAGAACAATTCTTAGAGATTACCAATACAAGACGTTAAGCATATCTCAAAGAGAGAACCAGAACAATTTATATAAACACTCTTTGGCGCGGCCTTGAAAAAGCATTACAAGAAACCACTTTGATTTTGGAGATATTTGGGGTTTACTCATTACAATAGCAGAACTGAAGAACCCGTATTGAACTGGGTAATAATTTTGAAATATTTTCAAATTACTAAATCACTAAAGTAAAACAAGGAAAGAAACCAAATTGAAATGTTATAAAATCATGGCCGTCGCAATCAGAAAGCGAATCCTGGATATTAAAGGTACAAAAGGAAACTAAAGGCAGCAGAAATGGCATTCTTCAGAAGAGTTAAAGTATGTACCTACTCGAAGATATGATAAAAAGCGAGAAAAATTAGTCATATACAAAGTACAAGATAAAATAGATAAGTACCAACAGAATTGAAAAGAACATATGAATACAATGAGTGAGGAGGGATTACCCATTTGAGTAAGAAAATTCAACCCTCGTGGAAGATATAATATACGACACCCTAGAAATAGTCAATCTTTAAACCAAACCAATTTAGTCCTCCTGGTGCGGATTTATTTACCCGTGCGGTCTTATAGAATAAGTGTAATCTCCAAGGCTTGGATGTCCGGATAGACTGATGGACCTGACAAGGGCTCCTGGTTGCGTAGTACAGGATTGAATAGCAAGGATATACTTAGGTATAGAGATATTGCAGTATCTGGACAGGGACCCTCTGCAAAACATGGGATGGATTGGTGCATATCCAATTAATTCAATAACTCGATCCGCTTCAAAAATTATAATATTCAGATAGACGTAGGTAACCCCAATGCTGTAATAATTCTAGCTGGCCACTACTGTTATATAATAGTAACTGCAGACATCACAAATAATGCAAAACTAAGACTTAGCACTTGGTATATAACAATGTAAAATTATTGATGTAAATAATCATAATGCAGTTTCTTAACTAACATTTATTTAGAAACTATTGTGAGCTGAAATTAACTTTTCGTTTCTGTAGCAATTTTTCTGTTCCATTTACTTAAAAGAATGACCAATTATACTGTGCTGTCCTCTAGCGGTATACATATCCCCTTATACAACTCGGGCTGTCTCTCACACTGCTGCTATCACTTTATCCTGTATACCAGTAGATGGCAGCACGGATAATTGGTCCTTCTTTTATGTAAATGGTATAGAAACATTGATTTAGATACCCAAAATCCAACTCCCCCTCATATTACCTTCTAAACAAATGTTAGTTATGACAAAAAACAACTTTACATCAATATTTTCACTTCGTGGATAAAACTACACATTATTTTGCTATATAATGCACTTCTTGTTTCTTTGTAGTGAACACATTAAGGAATTATAGACTGTCAAACTGGCAGCCATAGCCAGGGCACCCCCAAGTGCGCAACCAAGACCCATTGCCAACCCGGCTCTGGTTAGAGATGGCGTCTCTTTCGCAGGCGCCATGACGGGACAAAGCGCACCAGTGCTGCCACCTGCTGGAAACCCTCAACAACTCCCCCCTCCCAGGCGCCACCTGGTGAACTAGGAAGCCTCAAAGAGTTCTTTACTCTGTTTAAAGAGCTCAACTTACATAAACTTGCTCCGAAGGTACAGCCTTTTATCGCAAGATTTAAGAGCTGCACCAGCACTTGGGAGAAGCTAGAAGCCCTCATATGGCTTCTGTCGGACATCTTCGAGTAAATGGCTCAACTAAGGGGAGGCAAATCTCTAACTCGCGGGCTCCTGTGGAATGCCGACGGCATGTACAGGCAGCAGCACGAACTTGAAAGCTACCTGCGGCGTAACAAAATTGACGTCGCATTCATTTGTGAAACAAAATTAAAGCAGGAGCACACTTTCAAGCTCAGGGGTTACCAAACATTTCGAACTGATAGAATAGGCAGACAGGGAGGAGGAACAGCTATTTTACTAAAAAACAAAGTTGCTCATGCTCCTGTTACGCTGCCACCATTGGCAGCGTTAGAGTGCACGGCTCTTAAAACACGATTAAATAACAAAACGGTGATGCTGGTGGCCCTCTATCGGCACCCAAACTCCCCCGACTGTAGACGCGACCTCGAGCAAATCCTCACTTTGGAGGAGCATGTTATAATGGCAGGAGACTTCAACGCTCGACACCCCTGGTGGTATTCACGTCGAGCAAACGCGGCTGGAAATCTCCTCGTAGACCTTATAACAGAAAATGACGATCTCGAGGTGTACTTCCCCCCCGAACCCACCTTTTGACACAAGTCAGGGCACTTCGAACCTGAAATCTTGGACTTCGTCATTACAAAAAATGCGACATTACCAAACAACTTCACTGTGTATCACAGCCTAGACTCCGACCATCTTCCAGTGCACTTTGATATCAGTGGCGCCATCACGGCCGGGCTGGCCGGCCCTCTGAGGCGCGCAGAAACAAACTGGAGCAAGTTTACCCTTGAAATGCACGGGATGGCTCAGCCTAGGCTGTCATACTACAGCGAGGCGGACATCGACGTCGCCATTGAAAACTACACCGCCTCGCTGCACACGGCCAAAAGAAATTCCACCAGCTACACCACAAGCCCGCCTAGTTTTTGCACGTACCCTGAGGTGGAGCAGCTCATTGCCAGGAGGCGACGCTTGACGAGACTTTGGCGGCTTACCCGCCAGCCTGAGTACAAAGTGCTAGCAAAATGGCTACGCAACGTCATTCGGCAACAAATTAAATTAAACAAAATTGAGCAGTGGGAGCAGAAAATGTTAAATACCACACATTCGGACAATTCTTTATGGAAATTATTAAAGGCATTTAAAGTCTCCTCGAGCGCTAAATCAGGCACTGAGGCGCTACACACTCACCTCGGCCTGCACTTCTCCTCTGAGGAGAAAGCCGAGGTCTTTGCAGACTGTCTGGAAACAAGATTTACAGAAAACCCAGCGACAAGCCCCGAGTTAGAACGGGATGTCCAGACCTGGGTACAAAACTGGGTGGCACAGAGGCATGAGCAACACTTGCCCCTCACAACGCCGCAGGAAGTGTACAAGCTCATTAGGAAGCTACCTAATGGGAAAGCCGCCGGCCCGGACAGGGTGACTAATGAGGAACTCAAACATCTCCCGAGAAAAGCCCTGGTGCAACTTACAAAAATTTTCAACGCTTGTTTGCAGCAAAATTATTTTCCTGACACTTGGAAACGAGCCAAGGTAATAATGCTCCCTAAGCATGGGAAAAGCACCAGGCAACCTCAAAATTACCACCCCATTAGTCTCCTGTCCACTATTGGTAAATTGCTCGAGAAAATAATTCTATTTCGACTCCAAAAACAAATTGCGGCGCTTGACATTTCAAATTCACAATTTGGCTTTAGAAAAGGGCACTCAACAGACCTTCAACTTTTAAGACTAGTAGATGACGTCACCGAGCAATTTAACAATGGGGCTTCAACGTTGGCGCTATTTTTGGACGTAGAAGCCGCATTTGATCGGTGCTGGCACAACGGCCTGATTTACAAGCTGCACCGAGAGTTCCCGGCCTCCAAAATTCACTGCCCTTGCTGCATAATTTTTTTAAAAACAGGCGCTTCTACGTCCAAGTGGGTCGCTCCTCCTCAAAGGAGAGAGCCATGCAGGCTGGCGTACCACAAGGGGCTATCATGTCACCTTTCCTGTATATACTCTTCACCAGCGACTTCCCCGTGGACGCCAGATGCAAAGTTGCAATGTATGCTGACGACACTGCAATATACAACCATCATAAAAATCCTCGTTATGGACTTTTAGGGATGCAGCGGTACATTGACCGCTTCCTTTCAAGGCTTCATGACTGGAAAATCAAAATTAATGCGAACAAATGCCAGCTTATACATTTTACAAAGCGGCGCCCTTTGGCAATGGACCTAACGGTCGATGGTCAAATATTGCATTGTCGTCAGCAGGTCAAGTACCTCGGCGTGACGTTGACACGCACGATGCATTGGACCACCCACCTAAGAGATAGCGCCAATAAAGGGCGGCAGCGATTAAAGATGTGCGCCTCCATATTTAGGAGCAAACAGCTAAAGCTGCGTTCGAAGATCATCCTATATAGATCCTTTATTTTATCCGTGGTCCTGTACGCCTGCGTGGTCTGGGCCAACGCCTCCAAAACCGCCCTAAAGTATCTCCAAACCCTACAAAACTTATCCCTACGCAAAATCCTGTCTGCTCCTATCCGAACAACAACTGCCACCATTCACTAAGAAACCCACGTCCCTTACATCAACGAGGCCATCAACAAACGTGCCTCTTCCATCTGGGCGCGCATCCGACACCATCAAAACCCCACCATACACAATATTGGGAAAGGCGAACCCAAGCACCGAAAACACGCCAGAATCAAAGCATATTGAAGAAAAACAAAAATAAAAAAAACGACTGCAAAATTATGCGCGCCCAGCCCTTCCTGGCCCAGGCCACGTTCCCCGGCAGAGGCCGCCATCATCGGCAGCCCAGGAGTCAGCTACCCGCTGCCGCACAGCCTAACTGCGAACATTGTAAATATTGTACATAACCAAGTCTGTACAGTGTAGTGCGTATGATATTGGGACGTACGTGGTATGCCCAGGTGTGTGTGTGTGTGTGTGTGTGTGTGTGTGTGTGTGTGTGTGTGTGTGTGTGTGTGTGTGTGTGTGTGTGTGCATGCGTGCGCAAGATAAGCGCAGTGTAAATATGTAAATATAAAAACAAGAAAAAGAAAGACAGAGACAAATAACGTGATAAAACTGGTTCTCGGCGGCCTCAGAACAGGTCGCCGTATGGGTTTTAGAAGAACCCCAAAGACAATAAAGAGGCCATTCCCAGAATTATAAACCCATGTAAATTTAGAGCCTGTAAGCCGGGTCCAATGTACCGGCACCAGGCAAATAAGTTACAAATAAAAAGCCTTAAGCCTTAAGCCACTTTGGATGGCTTCCACCTTCACTTTGATTAGGAATCTTTGAAAGGGATTAGCATGATTGTCTAACCCCTAATAATTGTTGAAAACGTTTCCTAGAAGTAAAGTGCTAAAAAAAAAGGACAAAAACATCAGTAAAGAAGTGTATATATAAATTGTAAAAAACAACACTATCTGTTTAAAAAGAAAGCAATGAAGCTCTGTTAATCCTTATATTTAATGAGAATTTGAAAAGTTCTGTAATACATATATTATTTTCAGCACAAGTTTATAAAAGCATATTCAGAGGAAGCCCTGACATTTGTGATTGATTCATGACATTAATAATATAGTAAAACTTTAAAAATTACATGAGGTAGTATCAGCAACAGAAGACATACATTTAATAAAATACACTATTTCATATACTTCTAATTACTCTGGTTGAATTCACAAATTTAGTATACATTGTTATGATTTAAATGAAACATATAGTTCAATGAATCTAAGAAAAATATTAAGAACATAAAAACTGTATCATTCATAGATAGAGCCAGGAAGAAAAATTCTATGACAGCACCGGGATTTGAACCACGGATCTCCTGGTTTACGTTCAGTCGCTCTAACCCATTGAGCTACCATGACCAACGTGCCATCCTGACATTAAATTCTCCATCTGACTCGTGTATTTCCCCGGTAGACCACTAGGGGCTCTCGCATTCGAGATACACCGTTTGTGGCAACTTACTATTGTAAGTACTTGAGTTCCAGGCTTCACCATTTAACTCTTATTATTTTACTTAATTGATGGAAATTAATAATTTCTTCACACTAGCCGTATATAGGTTAAGGTTTTTGATAGAGTCAACATGAAAAATTCAATGTCATGGCCGGGATTTGAACCACGGATCTCCTGATTTCCGTCCAGTCGCTCTAACCCATTGAGCTAGCATGGCCAACGTGCCATCCTGACATTAAATTCCCCATTTGACTCATTGATCATAGTACACAATATGACCTTGTCAAGTTTATATTTATAAATCGATACAAAACGCACTGACTATTTACTATCTTCTATTTACACAAACTCATGTCTGTAGTAAATTGTATGTTGTAACAGAAAGGTTGGTAAAATATTAAAGAATTTGATATATTGAAATTTTACTTTACTGATATACCACAGTGAAGCAAAACATAATTAAATTATAGATGAGTCGTATTTTTTACACATTAGCTTCACTTACTTACCTATATTGAGGATATGTTAGGCAAACTATTGTTTGCATTATCAGCTCTATTGCG
This sequence comes from Mantis religiosa, assembly GCA_030765055.1. Classification (NCBI taxonomy): domain Eukaryota; kingdom Metazoa; phylum Arthropoda; class Insecta; order Mantodea; family Mantidae; genus Mantis; species Mantis religiosa. The sequence continues at coordinate 196,169,402 of CM060951.1, read as the reverse complement.
ACTAAAGCTTGATCCGTTCTGGAGTTGCTGCTGCCACCATCTGTTGATTTTGTGATGAATTTAAATGTCTTCTGGCAGGATTTTTAAGTTCATTAGTTGATTTTCATGCTTTTCTATGTATATTTTCTCCACTTGACTCAATTTAATATGAAGAAGGCACCTTGGCCATGGTAGCTCAATGGGTAAGAGCGACTGAACGGAAACCAGGAGATCCATGGTTCAAATCCCGGTCATGGCATTGAATTTTTCATGTTGACTCTATCTATAAAAAAAACCTTAGCCTATATACGGCTAGTGTGAAGAAATGATTAATTTCCATCAATTAACTTGAATTGTATCATTCATTTAAAATTGTGCTAAGCTTAACTTTATCTTTTAACAGCCTTGAATTTGTAAATGATTTAATGCCATGTAAAAACACAGTAATAAATGCTGAAAAAAGACAACATACAGTTTTAAAAATAAATTTTAATGCAAAGTGTATCTTCCAACAGGACATAATTTCATGTAATTATCTGACTGTGACGTATGATTTGCTTGATGTGTAGGTAATTGTTTAGGTAAATGGCTTATTTTAAGATAGAAGCTATGTGATTTCTGACTAAGATGGCAATTGTTGCTCTCTGCAAAGTGTAAACCTCTCAGGCTATGACTTACAACTGAATGTGTGTCACATAAGTAAATCAATGAATTTAAAGTCAATTTAGTTAATTGTTTACAACACTGATCCTCCTTCTCCCAGTCCTTTCTGCAAGGTTGCAACATTTCTCGATACGTCATGGCTATCGTACGAGATTTCGTCTAAATAATTTATCTTATGTCCATTACTGCGAAACTTCCTTAGTTTTGACAAATATATACAGAGTGTCTCTAAAGTCACTATCCATTTCAATGAAGGAAGACAGTGATTGAAAAATAAATATTATTTTGAAGTGTTACATATATTCTAGTGCCCTTCTACATGACCTCCATCTAGCTCAAAATACATACACCATCTTTCAGTAGTGGAACGAAATGTAGACTGCAACATATCAACCGTAATTCGACCTGCTGCTTCCCTGATGCGATTCCGTAACTCAGGCAGACCATTCACTTTGCTAGTGTACACTTTAGATTTGATGTACCCCCATGCAAAAAAAAGAAAAAGAGTCTAAAGGAGTAAGGTTCGGTAAACGGGAAGCCCACAGCTGAGGTGAACCTCTGTGTCCCCATCTCCCTGGAATGGTTCTGTTCAGGTAAGCACGGACGATGTTTGCAAAATGTGGAGGCACACCATCTTGCCGAAATTCAACTGTATCCAGTATGCCATCCTCTTGAAGTTGCGGTTCAAGGAACAGTTCTAACATGTTGAGGTAGATGTTACCTGTTATTGACCTTTCGCCAAAGAAAAATTGGCCATCCAGTTTTACGTTTGTCATACCCAACCAAACATTGACTTTAGGTGTATCACGTTCCCACTCCGATACCTCACGTGGTTCTTCGTATGTCCATATTCGGCTGTTGTGTCTGTGCTGTTTCCCACAAACATGGAAAGTGGCTTCATCGGAGACTAAAATGTTGTCCATTAAAGTTTCATTCTCTACACGTTCCAGGAGGTCATAACACATTGCCCGACGACAGGCGAAATCCTCGTCCTCAAGATGGTGATACGGACGTTTTTATAGAGTGAAGCGTACAATTTCCCACGCTGTGTTGCGAGGAACGTTCAGTCCCCTACTGAGGCGTCGAATTGATGTCTTCGGACTCCTATTACTGGCAATTTGAACCTGCTGCACTGTTTCTGCCAAGATGTGTGGTCGTTCAGGACGTGTCTCATCCCACACACTGCCGGTACGCTTAAATTTGTTCACAAGCAGACGAATGTGTGCCCTTGATGGGGCTGGTTTGTGGAATTTACGGGTAAATTCTGCTCTGGCGTCTTCATATGACAATCGTGTACCCGTGCACAAACAATGGCAACCCGTTCTTCTATGCTAAACATCTTGCACTAAGATAACGGTATCTGAAAAGAAAAGAAACAAAGTATTGCGTTTTCATTGAAATGAATATTGACTTTAGAGACACCCTGTATATCGCCAAGCTACAATTCTACTGGATTCTATAATAACACTTATCTTATTCAGAGTGCGGTATTTGACACCCAGCTCCTTTAGGAGACCGCACAAAGTGCAGTGCCCATAAGGAAAACCACAAATTTCTCGCAAATGTTCACCAATTCATCTAAGGTGGGCGCCCTCCCTTTTGCATAGAATTTATAAATTTCTCGGCGAATTAAATCACATGTGAAATTATTAAAACGTTAGAGAAACGTTTCGTTTTGTTTTCACACTTGATCGGCGTCTTTGGTATTCCTTTCGTCAGAATTTTTCTTACTGTATTTCTGTGAATACCCAGAATTTATCAGGTTCATTGCACGACCCCTTACCAAGATTATTTTTCACCACATATTTATATGTGTTCAAAACAAGCGCTTGAATTTGCTTAGAAAAAGTTCCCGTTATAACCTTGTTTTTGTCTTCTCCGGTAACATAACTCGGCCCAGCAACACTTTCCAATTCATTCACACTATTGTGTTCACTTTGATTATTTTCACTTGACCGAAAGTTATTTACTATTTCATTTGCATTTACCACTGCATTTCCCTCCCACGGTCTCCACATCGTGACACACGATGAATTTCTGCACGTAATGAAACAAATCAACTGAGACTCCACGTGAAGTAAACATGCGAATGTCATATCCAGAAAACAGGGTTGCTATTGGTCCTCAACGACAGCGTTCCATTTCTGAAGTGTGGACCGCTTCCTTTGAGGGGCAAACTGCACTCGCTTTGACTAGACAGACTTTACACTCAGAGCTATTACTGCTGTTAGTAGTCTTAATTATGCAGTGAAAGTGCTAGAACTGTGTGTTTCAGTTGTTAATAGAAAATAATTTAGTAGGTTTAATTAAAATGTTTAAATATGTCGCAAGCATTGTTGGGGCCGGGCGCACAGTGTTCGGTGCGGAGAGATAAGGGACAAATAGTGCAGCACGGAGATAAAGAGAGATAACTGGAAACTTCTAGTGACATCTTGATTGATAAAGAACATTCCACAACCATCTGGAATCATGAATACTCGTATAAAAGGAAGCCGCGGTTGGTTGGAGGACAGTCGTAATGAGATCGCTCGCTCGTGCTGGCTGGCTGTATACAGCAAGAAGGTTTTAGCTGCGTGCTCGCCCGTTAAGGGTTTTACCGCAGGTAGGATTTGAATTTGAAATTTGTAGGATGAAGGTGGTGTAGGTCTTTTGGTTGGGAGTTAATTTAGAGATTACCGAAGTACCTTCGGGTTGAAGGGGAGGATGCAGTACTTTGCATCCAAATCTTTTGTTTGTTTAATTTTTAGTTGGGGAAAAATTTAGATGCCAAACAGCTTAGAAGAATTATGAGGAGCTCAACTTTAGCTGCTGATAGGATTAGCTCCTGGGTTATCTAGGTTGCCCGCATGCCATACGGGGTACCCGGTGCAGTCCAGATCGGCGTCTAGTGGGGTCATAATCTCCCAATGATCTGACAAGGGCGCTTCTATGTGATGGTAAACTTGCGTATAATTTTGAAGCCCGGCGCCTAATTTCATCCTCCACGTATGGAAGACCCGATGCTTCGTGGCCAGGGACCAAGGCATGCTGCCTCAGCCCACTACGCCAGGGCGTAGGTCAACGACCTTGGTAGATTGTAATTGTGTATGTGACGTAATGCTTCTACGCCAGTAAAGAACGTTTTGAATTTCTACAATTCAAACTTTTTATTCTACGAATCCACAAAGTCACAATATGTTGCTGATATTTTTGCTATTGTTTCTGATAAACTCATAAACGATGCTTTAAAATTACTAAATTTACAAGGTAAAGCTAAAAAATTTACATTAGAAACCGTAATTAATGGATTTCTTCCTTTTCTAGATTTGAAGATAATAAGAAATAATAATAACTTAAACTTTGGTATTTAGAGGAAGTCTACTCATATTTATAATTACATAAAAAATAAAAGCTTTAACCCTTCTTCACATAAATTTGCTGTTTTTAATAGTTTGATTTATAGATTAATAAATATACCCCTGAGGGATTTAATAAAGAATATAAACATATTATTAATACCACTTTAATTAATAGTTTTAATAAAGACTTTATACAAAAGAAGATTGAAAAATTTGAATATCAAAAAACTGCTAATGATATTTCTACCCTTAAAAAAATAAAAGACGGTTATAATTTTAAGAAAATTTACTTACTATCCTTGCGTTAATAAAAAATTTCAAATTTTTTAAAGTTCCTCAAAATAAATATAATATTAAAAATGTACTAATTTTTTCTAAAAAATATAAAATTCCTAATAATAAAAAATCTGTTATTTATCAATTTAATTGTGATAAAGTTTATATTGGAAGGACAAAACGTAGTTTAGAAACCAGAACGAAAGAACATTTTCGTAACATTAAGTATAAACAGACTGATAAATCGGCCGTAGCAGATCATTTTTGGTCATTTAACCATGAAATAAATCCTGAAGTTAAATTATTAAAATAATTAAATGGTCCGATAGATTTAATGGTTTGGGAAAAGATATTTATTTTAAAAAACAAACACCGCGTAATGAATTTGGAAATACCAGCAGTTGATTCTGTTTTTAAATTATTTTCATATTTTGGTAATACTAACAAGAACATATCAACATCTAGCGTTCGTAACGTTAGTGACAGCTTTGTTGTTTCCGTATGAGGAGATGTAACATTTTACATGAAATCGCGATCCCGGAGAATTTATAAGAAAAGTATCATCATTTCTTATAAGGGAAGTGAAGTTTTAAATTACAAATTGTTATATTTGTATATAATAACCAACTGTTTATTATGAAGCTTTACAAATTTGAGAAAGGTGCTCAGCCATCCGTTACATGCAGTGATACAAACCCACATAATATAACTGCATATCATTTTGTTATACAAAATGCGTTTCTTGTAGGTGTGTGAGCAATTAATTTGACCTAATAAAGTATTTTCTGTTAACAAATTAAACACACAGCTCCATCACTTTCAGTGGATAATTAAGACCACAAACAGCAGTAATGGTTCATGCTGTAACCTCTCATTGAGTTACTTAAAAAATGTGTAGTGTTTAACGCCCACTTTTACTACATACGGCACCGCAGGCGATGACACTGATGATACATGAGATGAAGATGGAGCACCGGTCCCCCAGGGGCCTACTTCGGTAGGTACGGGTTTGGCGCACCCGGGATCCCGAGCCAACAGTCTCCCTCGTGTGGGCTCCTCTTCATGGTTGAGGGAGACGGTCAACATGCCCACCCACGTGTAGACCGTGCGTGGAGATCCATGGAGAAGGTTTTAACATTCTTGTCTAGTTTAGAGTTTAGGATTTAGTGAGCGAAATTTTTAGTAGGTTTTGATTGACGTTTTTTATGTACGTGAATTTTTAATAGGTTTTGTTACACTTGTATAGTTTTTAGAAAGTTTTATATCTGGCCTTTGCCATGACTAGTTTTTTAAAGGGCGCTGATGACCACCGTAGTTGAGCGCCCTTATATCATCCTCATGGAGTATCGGTGGAATGAGATGGCGGGGGAAACCGGAGATCCCGGAGAAAACCCGCCCCAGCGCCGTGTTGTCCACCACAAATCTCACTTTGCGGTCGCCTGGGATCGAACCCAGGCCGCCTTTGTGAGAGCCAAGCGGTCTAACCACTGAGCCACGGCGCGGCCATTGAGTTACTTATGTGACACACACTTATAGCCTGAGAAGTTACGCTTAGGCTTTTTATTTTTGTTTGATATACCTGGTGCCGGTCCAATGGACCCGGCTTACAGGCTCTACATTTGCATGATATTACAGTTTTCAGTTTTTGTTGGTTTCGACGTCATGACTGTACATAAAGCCCATATGGCGTCCCTTTATGGGCGCACCGAGAACAGCTTTAGTTACTTCGTTTTCTTTTAGGTGCTCCAGTTTTTCCTTGAATTTTATGTTTTTTGTGATTTTATTTACATATAACACACACACACACACACACACACACACACACACACACACACACACACACACACACACACACACACACACACGCGCGCGCACGCACGCACACACACACACAAACACACACTCATGGGCATACGTAGTACGTCCCTCGCACTCACACACTCATTCACGCACACTTTGCTTCACTTTGTACACTATTTACACTCAGCTGTCCTGTTGCGCGGCAGCATGTGGCTCAGTTCCTTGGGCAGCCCGGGAGTGGCGGCCCCATCCGGCGGTTTGTGAGGCCTTAGGCCGGGAATTTTGGGCGCGCAATGGGTGGAGGTTTACACTATGCACAGACCACTCATTACCATCTTAGAAAGTTCATTGCTTCAAGTATTATGTAAGCCATGTACACAAACAATTGCTGTTCACATTGACTAAATCATACTTCACTATCACATAAGTACGTACATGAAAATTTGTCTTATAGGAAGATACGGAGTGTATTAAATATTACTTTTAGTATTACCATAAATATAAATATTTGTTATACAGGCTTCATTTATCTTAAGAAATTGGTGATAATTGTTCTTTCTAATGGAGATCGATTTCACAAACATTTGCTCGCATCGGCAGTCAAGGATACCATGTTTTTTTTTTTTTTTTTTTCGTATTACCAAAATCTGAAAACGAAACAAACCTAAAAACAGAATCGACTGCTGGTATTTCAAAGTTCATTATGCGATGTTCATTTTTTAAAATAAATAACTTTTTCCAAACTATTAAATCTATCGGACAATTTAATTGTTTTAATAATTTCACTTCGGGATTTATTTAATGTTCTGCTACGGCCGAATTATCAGTCTGTTTATACTTAATCTTATGAAAATGTTCTTTCTTTCTGGTTTCCAAATTACATTTCGTCTTTACAATATAAACCTGATCACAAACGAAACAATAAAATTGATAAATACCAGATCTTTTTATTATTCTTAGAAATTTTATCTCTTTTACAAAACTATAGTAAATGTTCAATACTATATTTATTTTGAGGAGCTAAAGTTATACCAAACTCCTTAAAACAATTTGAAAATGTTTATTAATCCATGGATAGTAAAAGAATTTTTTAAAATTATAATCGTATTTTATTTTTTAAGGGTAGAAATATCATAAACAGTTTCTTGATATTTAAATTTTTCAATGCTCCTTTGTATAAAATCTTTATTAAAACCATTAATTAAAGCAGTATTAATAATATGTTTATATTCTTTATTAAGTTCATTTTTATTCTGAGGTATATTTATTAATCTATAAATGAAGCTATTGAAAGCAGCAAAGTTATGTGAAAAAGGGTTAAAACTTTTATTTTTTATGTAAGTACCAATATGAGTAGATTTCCTATAAATACCAAAATCTAATTTGATATTATTTCTTGTTATCTTCAAATCTAGAAAAGTAAGAAATCCATTAATTTCAGTTTTTAATGTGAATTTTAAAGATTTATCTTGTAATTTTAGTAATTTTAAAGCATCATTGATCTGTTTATCAGGAAGCATAGCAAAAAAATATAATCAACATACCTATACCAGGTTTTAAAAATCACAGAAAAAGCTTTTGTGACTTGAATTTCGAAGGAAAAGAACTCATAAAAAGATCAGCAAGAAAAGGTGAAAGAGAATTACCCATTGCTAAGCCAGAAGTTTATTGAAAAAATTCGCCATTAAAAGTGAAAAAAATTTGATCCAAACAAAAATCATTAAGTTTAACAAAATCAACTATTAAGTCCTCATGTAAATTTATTGAATTCAACCAGTTTTTTAAATAAATTTAACGGTTTTCTCTACCAATACTAAGAAATAAGGCAGTTACATCATTTA